>JAKWBJ010000006.1:0-150000 GCA_023159175.1 Wohlfahrtia magnifica
AAATTGCTATCTGAGAGTTGAGTTGAATGAATAGTTACCCTTATTAGTATCTGTATAAATTTTTTTTAATAAAAAAATTTAATATTTTTTGTAAAAATCAGAAAAAATAACAGTTTAAATAAATGTTCAATCGTCGTAGTTTCAGCAGGAGCATCCATTTCACAATGTGTTTTTTTTTTTGCTATTGCTACTGTCAAAAACTTAACGCAAAATCAAAAAATAGTTTTTGAACCGTTGTGTTAGTGAGAACATGACAATTGCTATCTGAGAGTTGAATTGAATGGGTAATTAGCACGATGATGAATTTATTTTTAAAAATATAAAAATAAAATAAAATAGTTTAGTGCGGAAGAGCCTGTCGAAAAAGCTGGATAAAGTGAAATGGTGCACAAACACTGATCGGGTTCGCGGGTGGTAAATTCGTATGTTCCGATAATTTAACGTATCGCCCGAGATTGATAACACTGGTCTACAGCAAAAAAAGCCTTTAAATAAAACTATTTGGAATATAGTGATTTTGATGCGCTGAACTCAAATCCGTTTTCAGTTTTTTTCCATCGGGCTCAAATGTTTTTTATGTGCGTGGCAAATTTGGTAGTTATGTCAATTATTTCATCATAACTTCAAAACGACATGACCAATTTTAATTCAATTACCACCAAATGTTTAGGAAGAAAATTTGCTATAAATTAACTGAATAAAGCTTTTTTGTATTTTAAACAGTTTCGGAGTCATTCGTAACTTAGTTGCGACAAGAATAATATTCGCTCAAAATGAGAACAATTTTTTTTTCAAAAAGTCAAAAATTTTTTCAGAATGTGAATTTTAGACGTTAACTACTTAAATTAAAGTTTAAAATGTTGAGAATAAAATAAGCTATAAATCATGAAAATCAGTTGGCTATTGCTGAGAAGTTATAAAAAAATTCTTAGATTATAAATTTTACAGTTTAAGCAATAAAATTAAAGTCGGACATGTTGAAAGTAAAATAACCCATAAAGACAGGTGCCTTAACTTTGACAAAAATGTGTAATACATTATTAGGCAGCAAAAATAGTTCTTAGTGTAGTTTTGAATACTAAATTTGGTTTTGATAAAATCAAATATCGGTGTCCTATCGGTTTCGCAAGCAAGTGTTGAATGATGAAAAAAATTGTGTTATCTTTCTCAAAAGTATGTTCTGTACTGGACTTCTTACCATAATAATAAAAAAATCGAATTCTTAAAATATTTTTTACGTACCATAGACATTAAAAATGAGCCTTTATTTTTGTCAAAGGGCTATGACATGGGGTTATTTTACTTTCAACATATCTGACTTTCTTTTTAATGCTTAAACTGTAAAATTTATATTCTAGGATTTTTTTTTATAACTTAAAAAAAATTATTAATATATCAAGAAAAAATTTGTTCGCTAATTCTGGTCAAAGTCAAATCAGCACTAGAAAATCGATTCGCATGATTTATAGCTTACTTTATTGTCAACATTTTAAGCTTTAATGTAAGTGCTTAACATGTTAAATTCGCATTCTGAAAAAATTTTTATGACCTTGCTTTAATTTTGTGCGAAAACATTTTTGTTTCGCTCACCATACGCTTCGCCAATTGTTCTCGTCGGGAAGAAGAACGGTGATCACCGACTTTGTGCCAATTATCGATTTTTGAACAAGATTATTGTTGAAACTCTCAGTACCGGTTTTAAAAGAACAGTTTGCTCAATTAAGCCCAGTACTCTGTTTTAATTTGTGAAGAATGTTGTGCAACATTAATTTTGCGTACGAAAAAATTGATATGAAACCAATGTAGTCATCCAGCAGTTTTTCAAAATTTGTCGCTTTTATGCCTTAAAATACACATTAATACACATTTGTAAACAAAAACCATAAGTTTACTCGAAAAACATAACAAATAATATTCAGTAGGGACATAAATATTTTTACACATATAAAATTAATGAATATATATAGAATAATATTTTAATTTATTTATTAATATGAGTTCTATTAAAAAAACTGAAAAGATTTAAAATATATAACCAGGGCCTTAAAGCTGGTAAGAGGGGCTAATTGAGAGGGTTCTGCAACAATATTGAAAGCATCAACGAAACCTCTAGGCTGTAGAGGATTTTGGCAATGACCACCTTCGTACCTAGTGTGTTAAGGAGAACTGATGGATCATGATCCAAATCCGAGGGGGAAACACTCGAGTTACTCGTCTTTCAACCAGCCATAACTCGGATACGCTAGTCCTTAATGTGATAGATGAACTATCTTTGGATTGCACTACCATCACTTAGAGCGATTAAGTGGACAATTGCACTTTTTCAACCGTTGAAGTCCCCAGGATCTGACGGAATATACCCTGCTGCTTTACAACATATCGGACTGGTTCTTTTGGATTTCCTAAGAAAAATTTTCCTGACCAGTCTCCAGTTGAATCACATTCCACTTGAATGGTGTAAAGTTAGAGTTGTCTTCATACCGAAGACTGGGCACAACTCTCACAACACTCCTAGAAATTACAGACCAATTAGTCTCTCCTCCTTTCTACTGAAGCCTACGGAGAGCCTCATTGACTTAAATCTGCGTCTGAGCATAGGTGACAATGCCCTGTCAAAGGGACAGCATGCGTATAATAAAGGAAGGTCAGTAGAGACCGCCTTACACAGTCCGGTGCATACCATAGATTAATCTTTATCCTTCAATACTGTAGAACTAGGAGCCGCAACGGGTGCACTAACCAGGTTGGCGGTACAGAATAGCTTGGTGAACTGGATGGCAAAATTGCCCACGGTAGGATAATCTACCCAATACTATGGAGCTCACTCATCACGAGGTCGATAGCAAGGGGAACCCCGCAAAGGGGTGTGCTTTCCCCATTACTATGGAATCTTGTGATAAACTCCAAGTGATTTTGGAATAGGTAGGATGCATGGCAATTGCCTATGCAGATGACGTTGCCCTCACAAATTCGGGCAGATTTGTGGAACCTCTTAGGAACAGAATACAACTTGCTCTATGAGATCAGTGAATGGGCCCTGGCCGTAGCTTGGGAGTAAGTCCCTAAAAAACGGTGGTGGTACTCTTCACCCCGAAATATAAACCTTCACCTTTTCGGGCTTTAAGGTTGAACAATGTAAGCCACGATCTTAGCGAAGAGGCTAACTTTCTGTGGCTTATATTGGATAGGAAGCTGTCTTGGAAGCCTAATATATACAATAGGGTAAAAAAAGCTTTCATTGGCCTCAGTGGCGCGATTGAAATGTGGATCACTCAGAAGTCCTAACAAGTTTGGAAGTTTTTGGGAGAAGTGACTACACAACACCACAATATAACTTCCCAATGAAGTTCCGATTACGATTTTGGACAGAAAGGAATTTTTATTTAAACGGTCCGCCAAATAAATTTGTTTTTTTGAAAATGCTACAAAAAAAAAAAAAATTACTGAATATTTTTTGAAATTTCTTTTTTTATTTGAAAGTACAATCCTTCCGGTTAATAATGGAAAATAATTTCATTCAAATGGCTGCCTCAGCTGGCCATGCAGTAGCCTACACGATCGGTCCAATTTTAAGCACATTATCGATTGTGTGCAGCTGTATTTCACCAATGGCTTCACGAATATTGTTATTAAAGCGTCAATTGTCTCTGGCTTTTTGGCGTAATACTAATCTTTGACGGCAACCCACAAATAATAGTCCAACGGTGTCAAATCGCAGCTCCGAGGTGGCCAAACGACATCAGCTCTGCAACTGATAATGCGATCTTCAAAAACAGGGCGTAAAACGTAGAGTGTAGCTTCGGCTGTGTGGCACGTAGCGCCGTCCTGTTGAAACCAAATGTTGCTAATATCCTCCTCTTCAATTTTTGTGAACAAAAATTCGTTCAATATGGCCCAATAACGATCGCCATTGACAAGCACTAGTTGAAAAAAAAAGTTAGATGGCGGACCCTTTATCTTCTTCCATTAAAATATCAAACGGTTCTTTAAGAGTTGCCATCAGTTAAACAAGTGTTCTTATATGAAGACAATAATATTAATTAAGCATAATTGGTTTGGGTGGGCCATTTAAAAGTTTAAATTTAAAAATTGTATAAAACAAAAACAGTTTGAAATTTTGAAACATTTTTTTTTTTTTTGGTGTCAAATACAATTGTTCCAGTTAGACTTGTCGCGGCCGGTCTCACAGTACCCCATTCGATTGGAACAATATTCGAGTTTTTTTTCGAGTGTATGGAGTCCTATCTCGGAAATGACATAACGAATATCAGCCTTCAAATGCTCAATTGTCTCTGGTTCGTCGGTATAACACTTGTCTTTAAAGGCGCCCCACAGAAAATAGTCCAACGGTGTCAAATCGCAGCTTCTTTGCGGCGAACTGACATCACCATTTCGGGTAATTAAACGGCCATCAAACGCGTGACGTAATAAATCGACTGTGGCATGAGATGTGCGGCAAGTTGCACCATCCTGTTGAAACCAAACATCGTTCATATCAATACCACGAAGAGCGGACACAAAAAAAATGGGTTATCATGATGGGTTATCGATAGGTGTCCTCAGACTGAAAGCACAAGACTTAGATTCTACGACAACTCTGTCAAGGACTAAGTCAAGAATACGGGCAAAAGCTATGCTGAGATTTCAAAAGCTGTGAGATTGGCAGTGTTACCAAAGTAGGTAAATCTTACCCCCTCAGAACTGACCATTTTAGAAGAAACAATAATCCCTTAGCTATAAGAGATGGACCCATAAGCTAAAGTTTGATGGCAGTTGCTTTCGGCTGGGCAGTCGACTTTAAAGATGCAGAAACAGCAGAGTGGCCATAGCTTATAATATCCCCTTCTTCCAAGGAGCATAGGTCAAACAACGAAGCACATATTGGCACTTATTGGCGCATAGAACGAGGGATTGTAGATGCCTTTAGGGCGGGTCCTAATGGCCAAGGACTCGAGGCAATTAAAGAAGCTGGCGGCGTTATCACCTACAGCTTTGGTGAGATATCCGTTCATGGCATTGAGAAACAGAAGGTCAGCATCCCAACTTCTGAGAAAACCGGAAAAGAAGCAGGACCACCAGTATCCGAAATAACAGTTCAAAAAATGCAAGGACATTTATCAAATTTAACATAAGCATGATATTATCATCATTGATCCAAGAACCCTGGCATCATAAAGTTACAATCAGAGGACTTAGCTGCAATAGCGGAAAGGTAGCATATGATAACAGGTCTAGTTTACCTAGGTCCTGTATCTTGATAAGAAAATATATTAAATATATTTGTCTTATGGAATTTAATACGCGGGACCTAGTCCCCATACAGGTCAAAGTAAACATTGGGGACAGCTAACTTTCCAAGAGAAGAAGTTTCACCTCCACCGGCAGAGGAACGAAGGCTAGTAGAGTATTGCGGCGGGAAGACGGTGGAGGTGAAACATCTGCCACAGTTACTCGGATACGATCGAGGTGAGTACTTATTGGAATATTTATTAGTGTCGAATTTAGAGATACTAAATGTTGGAAGCAAACCAACTTTTGTTACGAGTGTAGGAAAAGGAGTTTTAGATATTAACATAGCTAGTCCGAGCATCGCTGGGATGGTACGAGATTCGAAGGTCACAGATGAGGAATCCCTTTCTGATCATAGGATAATTGAGTTCTCGGTTGAGGCCCTAGATATCCCGTTACCAGTACTTAGGAATCCGAGCAGAACGAATTGTGAGAGTTATGAAATATTGGGCCACAATTTGAGGGGCATTTCATCGAGCTAGCGTAAGCGAAATAGCTACGAGCACGAGGAAAGTGTGAATTTGTTGAATACGACGATAATAGATGCGTTTGAATGCATCATTTACATATATGGTGCAGTAGTCTGGCTCTTGGGTATATACCAATAGTGAGAGTCGTATTCATCCCGAAGGGACCGATAAGCCTCACATCTTTTATGTTGAAGACACTTGAATAAGTTGTGAACAACTATATAAGATGCGGGGTTCTGTAACTCGTGCCATTGCATCCTGGGCAACACGCTTACAGAGCGGGCAGATTGGCGGGAACGGCTCTCGTGGAATTAGTAAGAGCTATACAGAAATCCTTGTAAGACAAATAGATTGCTTTGTGTGTTTTTCTAGACTTAGAAAGGGCCTTTGATAACACGTCACACGAAGTTATAGAGAGAGCGCTAGTTGGAAGGGGAGTGGATCTCACTATATCCATATAGATGGAAGAGGTCCTTCGTACTAGATCAACAGAAACTAGTGCATGAAACCTTAATATAGGTGTCAGCACTACTAGATTTTGCCCACAAGGAAGGATCATATCGCCCTTAAAGTGGAGTCTAGTTGTTGATGACGACATTGTTCTTATAGAATCGAGGATACATTGTGTGAAATTATTATAATTGAACATTAACCCAGGCGACACCATGATACTTAGTATCATGATAGTTTTCCTAGTGAACGGTAATTCAGGATACAGCCATACTTCTTGATATACAGACAGCCATTCGAGCACTTAGCTTCTATGAGGTTGACTTAGAACTAGGTTGGAAATGTTTTAGTAAGCTAAACCAGCCGGACAGGGACAACAGGGTCAGCTTATGCTGGGTCCCGGGCCAGAAAGGGAGCATCTATCTATTCCACTTTTGTGGCCAAAACCCTTTTGTGGACTGGGAAGAAGGGAGCCTGGAAGGGCATACCTAAAAGTAAAGATAATGAGAAGCGGGTACTCTTCTCCGTACCGTTGTGAAACAGTCTAAACTCTTTTTTGGTAAATATAACAGGGGAAATTTCGAATCCTGCGTAGGAATGTCCAGAGGCAACCTAAGGATACTGGCCGGGCTTTTGACGGATAATTGCAGGCTAAATGGACATCTGAGTAAAATGGGATTAGTCTTAAGCTCGATGTGCAGATTCTGTGATGAGGAAATTAAATCACCAGAGCACATATTGGTTATATTTAGGGCATTGTAAGATTGTATGTAGGGAGTCAAATCGCTTGGTATCCACCGAATGAATTGCATAAGACATACGATGTGGTATTATAGGGAAACCCTATATAGATACCTCGATAATAATATAAATACTAATAGCATTAAGTCAGATGGAAATACAGTATACAAAGTTCGATTTCGTGCATACATATTTTCAAGTAACATTTTTTAAAATCAATATTTTTTAATAAAAAAAATATTTAAATTTAATTTTTTTGGAAAAATAACCAAATACGAGCAATCATATCTTTAAGGATTATATAAAGATTTGTACAGATTGTACAGATTATACAGATTAAGGCACACACACTTTTAATCTTCTATTTGCAAAAATAAGAACTTTATTAGAGAAATTCAAAAGTGCATATTATGTTGTTGCAATCGTGTTTATAACCACAATTCCTTTTATAGTCACAATTCCTTGATAGGCTCTTTTGTATTTTTGTATTTAGGTCTGTCACACTAACATAGTATCAAAAACCGTGGTATACATACCATGGTAAATAAACCACATATCTGTCAGGGATTTAAGGAATCCTGTAAAAAGAGAATTATGTGTTAAATAAAACATTATATAAAAAATCATTTGTTTATTTCTATTTTTTGTAATTCATCTAATAAATTCGTTTCTAATAAATTCGTTTGTAGCAACACAGAACGAAACAGAAAAACTTACCATTTATGTACATGATTTTCATGTACATAATAGAAACAACTGATTCGGAACGTGAAGACTAATTCTGCCTTAAGAAACTATTTTTATCCAGTTTTTTAATTTATCAAAATTAAAGCAATAAATAATATTACAAATACTTAGTTTTCTATTAGCAGTTTATTTTTTGGGCGTTAATGGGTTAACTGCTGTTTTTAATTATGTTTATTTAATATTTATCTTTTAATTTCCACTTCATTATCATTATTATCCCTGACCAGGCACCACTGCGGACACTGCTTCCCATGAGATATATTGCGCCTCTCACGGTGTATATTTTGTCCAGCAGATCTGATGCTTTTCTTATAAACATCACCAGATCTGCGATCATAGTGGTGGATATGTCCCCAGTGAGACCATAAATCTACCTAAACCTATCAAGAACCGCACATTCACAGAATATGTGTTCCGCTGTCACTGATTCCTGTGAGCACAGTCTACAAACATCCACATCTGTGACCTCTTAGTCAACTGCGGCGCATAAGAAACTCCATTAGGAGTTTTAAGTCCGGCCTACCATACTTGAAAACCTCAGAGCGACACCCAAATCGCGGAACATTCCCCGCCTTAGAGTGACGAAGTCCTCTATGAGGATTTCAGTGTTTCAAGAATCCGGAAATTTCCCAATCCTTAACTTGTTTGAGGATGGTAGTAAGTTGTTTTGCACAGCAAGGTTACGAATTCGATATAGGGTGTTATGGAACCTTTTCTGGCTAATGCATACGCTATTTTATTACCATCTATCTCACAGTGTCTAGGTACCCAAACTACTGGACCTTATTCCCATGCTAAAGCTTTTACAACGTATAGTAGCAATATTCGATCAATATAGATAGCATTCGATTAGAGCGAAGTGCCTTTAAGGCAGCTTGGCTTTCAGAGAATATATTAAGGGTCTTACCCTTGAATCCACTATCTAGGTTGGTCTCCGCACATATAGTTTCCATGATCTCAGCCTGAAAGACACTTAGCAATCTTTCCAGTGAGATCGACAAATCTCGGTTGAGTCCATGGACCAGCTTAGATCAAACTCGCTCCGAACTAAGGCCCCATTAGAACAACAATACCGGTCCGGAAATTCAACCATGAATCTGCTGCCAAAACACAGTTCCAAAGACATAACATCCTGGACCGAAGATGGTTGGTCGACCACCCTGTGTAAAATGGTTAGACTTCCCGACGCATTTCGGGATGCCACCACCGGGATGCCGCCACCTTCATCACTTGGATGTCAAGCGGTGCTAAGCCAACCAAGGCCTCCAATGTCGCTGTTAGATATGTTTTCATTGCCTCAGTTAAACCGAGACTGGCGGGTCTCAGTACCCTACCTAATTTATTCATGGTGATCCTTCCTCAGCTTTTCCATACCAAGCTATCGCCGCATAATTAATAATGGGTCCAATAATGGCGGTATATATCCATAGTGTCATCCTCGGCGTAAAACCCCATGGCATATCGTGGGAAGAGCGATTTGCCTAAAAGGCCTTTATAGTTTTTTGTCCGGACGGCACGATTGTGCGAATTCCAACTAAGCCTTCCATCCAGATACTTTATTTCCCTGGAAGAGTTGATTGTAGTATCCATAAAAGACCCTTGTGAAGGGTAGTCATCTTGACGTGATGTGAGAACTTAGGTGCAAGAAAGTCTTGCAGTCGTGCTGGCGGAAGCATTCACGGATGCTTATGGTAGGATCATCCGTGCCAGAGGGGTCTGGACTGAGCTCAAACTAAGAACTAACCACCCCCGTCTTTTTAGCGTCTGTACTTCGAAGGAGCAGCTAAATTGATGCGGGTAAGAGGTTGAAACCTTCAACAAGCTTAACATCAGCACCTCAGCTACAAGTAGCTATTATAGACCGTAGTCAGCCTGAGGGCAAGATGGCCACGGAGAAATGGCTACTTCTGGAATAGAAAATCGTACGTGCATTACTAAATAAGGAGGACGACTACTTCACAAATCTCGACGGGGCCAAATTACTAAAAAGAGTCAAAGTCGTTGTACGTGGTAACAGGAATGCACTCGACTTTTTGAGAGACTGCATCCGTGATGTTGGTAAACTTTGGTCCAGATTGGTCCCTTAGACCAAATCACGTTTCGCACTATGGTGAGAGTGTGGATTCCTCCTACTACCTTGGAGGACGTAGCCATACTCACATTGATCAAACACCAGAACAGGGAACTTGGTACTCATGACAGCACTTGCGATATAACGGTGGTAACCCTAGAGCGACGAGGTCCACCAACCTTGATCATCTCATCGGCATACCTACCCCAATCACGCGTCGTACGTGCACTTGTTATATTTTCAGTCAGAGGTCTAGACTATATATATGGCCGCTAGGGAATTAAATCTCGTGGTCTCGAGGCCTATTAGGACCTATGTAGATAGCGTCGCCGGAGTTAGTGCTTTCGACTCGTGTGTGATTAGATCGAAATGTCTCCTTAGCTGTATTTGCTCGCTGGCCCTTCTGGAGCGATTTCATGTCGAACTGATATGGGTTCCGAGTCATGCGGGAATCCGAATGAATGAAATTGCTGATAAGTGTGCTACTATAGGATCCCCTCTATCTTTCGTACAGTGGGACGTGCATGCCCCTCTATGTGCGTCGTCGATTTTGTTGGATAAATGGGCATTGCGCAGAATGGAAAACTGGTTGACCAATATCACTACTTGTGGTCTCTTCCTATGTTTAGAAGAGGTTCGATTCTTTCGGGCATAATAACCGGGCATTGTATTACAGGTCGCATGTTGGAGCGAATGGGATGTCCTGGTCATAGTTACTGTAGGAGCTTTCAGGATGAAGAGGAGAGGAATCGATGCAACACCTTCTATGCGACTATCCTGCTCTATCGGAGCTTAGACATGCACTTGAGTGCATGTCGCTTCCATGATCTGGACTGTCTTCGAGATGTATCACTTTCGAAGTTGATTAATTTCGTCAATGGTACCGGTTGGCTTAAATGAAGGAACTGAAATTTTTTTGCCTTTAGCTGGGGATCTTTTTTCTGGAACTTTCTTATTTCCTTTCGGCCTCTCCAATGGGTCTGTTCTTGTTGAGGGTATCACAAGTGGCCACAGAGCTTCCGGGTGAGCTCGCGTAACGCGAGTGACCCATGTAACCTATAACCCATAAAATAAATTCAGTCACATGATAAATTGTATCTCGTCATTAAAGGTACGAAAACCGTCATCAAGGGGTTCACCGAGAGCCCTTCCTGAGTGCCCCAATTTGAAATCTCGCCCAAGGCTGTCCTCATGAGATCACATAACTTCCACTCATATTTCCCACGGACCGTTATAACAAGGTCATCAGCGTTACCAACGTTACTCTTTGGGCCAGCATGGTGAGCAAGCTATCACAACTTTGACACGACCACAGTGGTCTCTTCTCCATCAAAAGATGAGCTGAAGTTTACTTGTCGCCAGGACAATTTCATCAATATAGAGTCCGGAAGCCAGTTCACTCCCCTTGTCATGTTTTCCCTGAAAGAGGACCAGCCCACCTTCCATGAGAAAACTCGATTGACATTGTTCCTAACGGCATGTACCAACTCAAACTTAATATGCATATGATCGGAAATGCGTACCTCATCCGTCCATTAAAATATTGGACATGAATGCCTGTACTTCCGATCAAATTGCATCAACAAACGTATGTCTTCTACCCTTATTGTCGCCACAGCCATATTGTTACTAACTAAGTAATTCAAAAAGTACCTACCCCTAACATTGCTGTAACTACTGCCACATATATCATGATATGAATCCGCATCGTAGCCAATAATGTAGTGGCAGTTTTTTGCCCGACAGAACTTTATGCATCTCTCCACCTGTAACGACGGGAGGCATTCCATATCTTCTAGGAAGTATGCCAAGGAGCATATTACTTCCTTGATACCTGGATCTGTGGAAAATCGCAAGTTGATGAACACCACCAAAATTTTTTAAACTTAAGTTTCACGTAGAATAAAAAATTAGTACTTTTTATGTATTGATTTTGTTCCACAATTTAGCGGTTGAAGTGCCGCTTGTTGTTCAATAAAAAAAATAAAATATTCAATCCAGTTTATGTGCTGAGATTGAATCCTTCCTGTCATACATATAAGTTTAATCCAGTTCAAGTGCTGTGATTAAACATTTGTACTGATTGACATACGAGTCAAGTAATAAACTCTGTAATGGATCTCTAGTAATGAACTCTGTAATCGATATTTACAAAAATAATCGCACGTAATCTTACCCCAGGTGCGTATATTAACATACACGATCTATCTTGAAGTCCTCTGACTTTGGGCATATGTAGGTTTTGCATGAAGCACTTTGATGATGCTCTTCATTTGTGCCTACCAGAACGCATTCTGCTGACTGCTTCCTTCTTGATTGGCGCACATGCACAGCAAGTTTCGAAACCTCAGCTTTTATTGAGTGGTCTCGGGTATTACATATAATCCTCTACTGTCTAACCGGTGTTTTATCAGCCGTTGCCGGTGGACTATTCCTTGGCGGGATAACTGCGGCCTTTGAATAGCAGTGTTCATCAGCTTTCGTTTGAGGTTCACTAACAACCAGCCTTGACTTCGTACCGAACACTTCTGATACATTGGGTTTCTCAGGCTTCACATGTCGTGAGATTAGGTGGACTATACTAAAACTATAGAAGATTCTACTCACAATGGCACAGAGCTGATCGAGCATAGCATCTCCTACTGCAATGACAAGGTGGACAGTCCTCTTCATTACCAGCCAGATTGACACAGGCAAATCGTGTGTTCTGTGCACACCTTGTGCTTTCAAGCACACCTTGTACTTCCTCGCGATTTGATTGCAATTAAGCCTCAGCCACTCAACAATCAATCCATCGTTGCCAACCAAAAGCAACTAGTCAGTCTTGAACTGACAGTTTAAAAATTGGCCTTGTCCGACCTTTCCTCTGCTTAATTGACAAGTCAAGGATCGCCTCTCGAATCTGCCCCATTTGTCCAAATGTCAAGCAAGAGTTGACAATGTCCAGAGGAATTAAGCCAACTCTAACACAACCAGCCACAGCGCTATATGCTGGCATCTTTGCAGCCACAGCACGTTTTGCCCTCTTAGCGGTGACCTCTTATTGGCTGTCCTCTGACCTTTGCTGTTTCAAGTCACCGGTGGAAGCTTTTGAGGCTATACTTCTAAGGTGGGCTATACTGACAATTTCCAGAGCCTCTTTTTTTGACTTTCTACTTCTAATTGCTTTTATAAAGCGCCTTTTCTCAAATATCTTTAGCCTAACGTACCAAAGAAATCTCTGTCACCTAGATTTGGTACACTGGCCCTCAATTCCAGTTCGGTTACAGGGTTAGTGACACTCATATCTACTACCACCTATGTATTATCGGAGGAAACTGTTGTCTTCTTTTTAGTTAATACATGAAAGCCAACACTCTTTATAATATTGTTACGAAAACAAGGTTGGACACCACAGCGTTTATTACATTGCTTAAATAACCCAACAACAGCTGCAAGAACAACTATATGTGCTGTCTACAAATAACCAAATCTACAACAACAACTATTAGCAGAGATAAAGTAAATAAAAATAACACGGCAACAACAATAATTAAGCAGCAAAGAAAACGAATAACAGACAATAAAAAAAGCAACAACAAATACTAAGAGCTGAAAGAAGTAGATGTTTACATTCGCATGGCTACATAAGAACTAAAAAGAAAAAAAATGGAATCTACCTGAAATATCGAGAGGTTCGAGAGCTTTCGATGTATTGTTTATTCAGCCATATAAAAAGCACATCGATGCGAACAGCAATCAGTTTATGTGTCGTAAGCTCAGCGAATGCAGTGTTAAGTAAAGTTAACTCAGCGAATGTGTTATTGGTGTGAAGAGAGTTTATAAGGAGTAAACTCGTGAAGCTACTCGTAGTAGTGAAGTAAAAACCAGTTTAGTTGGAGCTAACTCAGTAAAGAGAGTTTCGTGTGGATAACCTCTGGTTGAAAAGGTTGTGATCGAACCTAAGTTATAACTACGATCAGGTTGGAAGATCTTTAAAAAGAAAGATCTGTCGAGTAATTGTTGTTGTTTACAAAGTTGGAAACAGACGAAGTAATTAAGAATAAAAATTGTTATTACCTGTAAAAAGGTTACAGGCAGTGGTGCACAAAACCGTGTTAAATAAAGGATTTTTAGTTAAAACTTAACACAAGGTTTATTATTTTAACTACAATCTACGAACTCATAAATACACGTTTTGAAAAACGTAAAAACGTAACAAAATTATTATTCTTACTCAAATCCATTTGATATAATGTTCATCTAATCCGTTAAGATGTCTTTTGTCGGCTAGCCGCGAGTTAGAGTTTTTAATCCTTTATTTTTCTTTCCCTTGTTAACTGTTTTGCTTTTTGGTTTTTCCAACTTGACGAAAAGTATTCAAAATATTGCTTAAATATAATGACGAAAAATAATAATTAAATCAGTAAACTTATAAAAATATAGAAAGAAACAAAACTAAACAAAAGAAAATTTAACTAAATTGTTCTCAAAATCATAAAAAATTTAAACAGTATTTATAGAGAGAAGCGAAACATGTAAAAGAACATAATCAATATTAAAATAAGAACAATTAACTTTACATCACTTGTTAAGAAGGTGAGGTAAAATATAAATAGATTAAAATAAAAACCACAAATAAATAGATAAATAAATGAACAGACTGAAACAACAACAAGTAGTGCAACGATATTTTATTAAAATTGCGAAAATTATCATTATTAACAAAAGGGTGACCCGTTCGGCGTATTTCATTTCTTATCGAATTTTTCATTTTAGGCTTATGGCTTTTATGAACTTTTTCTTCCCTTCCTTAAACCTTCTCTTCGTTTTAACCTTTAGTGCGTGCGACTTGGGTGTGATTGCTGTTAGATTATTCAGTAGTGAAGGTATAACACTGGCTGTTGAATAATCAATCAACAGCAACTCGCCTGTCTGTTCATTCGCATCTAAATGTTGGTAGCTCGATTTGTGTATATTTATAGTTATTTTGCCTATTATTACTCATTTAAATATTTTATTAATTCATTTACGTATTGGCAGAACACTCCCGCATTGATTTCTGCTATGTGCGGTGGCTCAGAGCGAATTTCTTCTCTGTATATGCGCACATTTGTCTCCATAGGCCGAATGTCTTCGCCTTATATGAGACTCAGGTTTCTGAAGGTGCTGATCCATAGCACTATCATATCCCAGAGTATCACTTACTGCCCCTTTTTAATTTCCATAGGGGTATTGCAATGTACATCTGCGATGAAGTTGTGTGCCAATGCATATATGGCATATATGATGCATATATGATGCGGAATTTAACTGTCTATGGGTTAAGTTCAAAATCAAGACACATATTTTGCACTTCGGGTTCCTGTATATAAGACCAAACGCGGAGAGAGAGGTTTCCATATCTGGATTCGACTATCTTTCGAACTCAGTATTAAGTATCCTTCGCGTTATGCGAACAATGAGATTGTTGTTGCTAGTGATTTCAATGTTCTTCTTGGATACGCTATGCAAGCCGTACAACTCCAGAAGGCCAATACGTTGAGCTATTTGCCGCGCATAATCACCTTGCGCAATTAGTGAATAAATCAACACATACATCGTGTGTAGATGGGCACCAAAATAACACTCTCGACCTTTTCCTCACTTCACACCCTGAGAAGTATGCAGTTGAGGTTCTTGCACTTCTCGGAAATTCGAATCATTTTACCATTTTAGCCTCTTTCCGCTTTCCACTTTCCATAACGTTTCAGAATGATGATGCGTTGCCAGAATGATGATTTTATATAAATTTTTGATATTTTTTTTACCAAAATGTGATTATTATTTTGAATAAAATATAATTTTTCTAAAAAAAAATTAAATAAAAAATAATAGTTAAATTTTAAAACTAAAAAATTTTGTGTCAATCAACTTGTAGTTTTTTGTTTTTGTTCACTATGTACTCTTTGTCTAATCTATACAAAAATGTATCATTGCTTTTGGTCATAAGGAAGTAATTTAAATAGCATTTTTGAAGAAATATAATTGTCAAAAAAAGTATTTTTTAAAGTTTTATACATTAAAAAATACAAATTTAGTACAAAAGTATAACACTTATGTATAATTTTGCAAATAAAATATTGTATGTTTATACATCCTATCTAATTACTTTCAATGAAATTTCATTAGATGAAAACAGTGTGAAAATTATAAAATCAATGAATATGAAGAAATTTTGATTGCCCATTTAAAAATTATAAATAGAAAATTACATTCTTTGACTCCTTTAATGAGTTTTCAAATTTCTTCTGAAAAAGTTGGTCGAATATTCTCAAAAATCAATTTAAATAAAACCAAATGCCGAAATAGGAAATAAATAAATAAATCCGATCCAGAGAGGAAGCATTCAGAAATTGGCTTAATAACAAATGCGATCATACTGATTCGCAAACAGGTGAGATCTTTTTGTGCCGCAGTACTTAGACGCGAAAAGGCTCTATACGAACAACGTCTTCGTATTAAAGTTCTTACTTTTCCTCGGAGAAATAAGAGCTTTTGGTCATTCACTAAAAGGCTTAAGAGCAGCGCTAGTTCGGTTCCAGTCCTTGTAAAAAATGGCCAGCCATTCACAAACGCGTTTAAAAAGGCAAACCTTCTGGCTGAAATGCTTGCAAGTAACTCTAACTTGCCGGAGAGCTCTCAACCACTGCCCGAACTTGAAATAGTATCAGTGACTATACTTAGTATATTCTTTCGAGCCCGTGCAGTTAAATGTGTTCTTGCATATCTCAATGTTAATAAATCATCTTAGCTGGTCCTGAAGCAGTTCTCTTTGAGGTTAGCGCATCCATTGGCTTACTTTTTCAGTGCGTCTTTTCGTGCCAGTATTTTTTCATCCTGTTGGAAGGTTGCCAATGTAACGCCAATCCCTAAAAAGGGTCAGGCTACCACCAACTACCGCCCAATAGCAGTTTGTTCGGCACTTTCCAAAGTCATGGAGAGTATGATTAATTATCACCTTGTGAAATATTTGGAGTCCAACAATTTGCTGAGCGATCGTCAGTACGGTTTCCGTTGGAGCCGTTCTACTGGTGATCTTCAGGCGTTACTCTCCAAGCGGTGGAAAAAGTTCATTCGCGGAATTGTTGTAAAGTTGTGGGTCTAGATATTTCAAAGGCTTTCCATAGAGTTTGGCACGAGGCGCTTATACCCAAACTTTTTGCTTTTGGTGTCGATAGTCACTTCTGTCGATTTATATCGAGATTTCTCAGAAATAGCACTATAAGAGTGGTTATAGATGGGATCTCTTCCGTTCAGTTTACGATCTGTTCTGTCTCCCACTTTATTTCATATTTCTAAACGACTTTATTCTTCTTACTTTCAATACTCTCTATTCTTTTGCAGATGATAGCAAAAGAAATCGTAGATCGAGCCTCTTTGAGATTGGGGAGAAGAGGCGAAATATGAATAACACACTCACAAAAGACTTGTCGAATATCTCCGAGTGGGGTCGATTTTAATGCACGTAAGACCCAATGTTGTTTTTTAATACATGACGTGATGGTGTTGTATCATCTGTGTCAATGGGTAATGTAGATATTGATGAATCAGATGCTCTTGATGTTCTGAGCATGAGAATTCATTGTGATGTTCTTGGCATGATCACATATTTAGAGTGTCGAAAGAAAGAAGCATTCAAGTGTCTCGGTTTCTTAAGACTGTGCAGGAAATAATTCACTCCATCTGACCTCTTCAATATTTACAAGACCTATATCCGACCTAAGTAGAAATACAACTCTTATTTATGCGCCGGTACTTCAAAGTCTATTTTAGAGCTTCTCGGTCCTGCCCATTCACCTCTCGGCGTATGTTGTTCCACCTTGAATTAAGAGGAGCGTTTACAAGGATCGTCCACCTCCCGCATGATCTAGTTTTGACCTGCATTCAGAAGAGACATGACCTTACTGAACTGCAAACTGCGGTTAATATCCTAGGATGGTAAAGATCACACTTCTGTATGCGTTTTCAGATAGCAGGTCGTTTCTTACTTTTGCCATGCACAAGTACAAGTCTTAAAGAAAGAATTCCAACTGGTCTGGTCTCAGTATGGAGAGTAGGCTAGACTTTCTAAATACACGGACTAAAGCAAGTTACCGGTAGCCGCCACTTGCAGACAGTAAGTCTTCTTATGTGGTTGTCCCTGACCATTAATTTCCACTTAATTTTTTCTAAATTTTTGCAAATTTTGGTGAAAACACGGAGTCGTTTTTAAAATAATAAAAAAATTGTATGCAAAATTAGAAGTGTTTTTTTAAATTTATAAGTTTTAATTGTTTTTCAATAAAATGATCAATTTTTAATCAAAAATAAATAAACGATATATTAAATTATTTATTTAAGTCCTTTAGCATTTGTTTTACAACACAGTGTTGAAAAATAAGCAACTGAGTTCAAATCGACACTAAAAAGTTTACTGATTTTAAACATGTTTGAAACTTTAAAGGACTTGAGAACGTGCACAATTTAAAAATAACAGAAATACTGGTCTGAACATTTCGAAATCTAGTCCAATCTATGCCAAGGCGACTTAATGATGTCATTATTTCCGACTGTGGTACAATAATATATTAGGTTATACGCACTCTTAAAAAATGTTGATAATATTAGTTTGTATGCTAAAGTTATTTCGTTATAATAAAATATAGTTTTTTGATTATAATAAGAAAAGGTTATTCAATACTATAAGTTTAATATCTACTATATGTGTATTGAGTTCTTCACTATAGGTTCTGATTTGTTAAAAAAGTTCTGAAATAACACCCTCTTATTTTATTACGGAAGCAAAGTTGAATTTATTTTAAAACATCTTTCAAGTGGCGATAAGAAGCAGTTTCAGTTGCAAGCAAATCGGTTTTTGAAAATGCTGCTACTTATTCTGATTTCGAAGATAAAACTTTTTTTTTAATATTTCAGTATTTGTTGTCGGAGCTTCCAACAGTTTTAAAAATTGTAGAAGAAATTGATAACAATTCTTCATATATCGACTTTTTAAGAAATGTGACGCTAAAACACTTTTACAAAACTAGTCTCTTTTGTACTTTGTATTCCTATTAGCAATGCTTTTTGTGATAAAGCATTTTATAATGTTTTCACACTTGTATACAGAAGAAGATGTTAAAAATGTGAAACATGTATTCACATGTATAACATCACATTTATTCACATTTATAACATTTATAACATCTACATGTGAAACATGTATTCACATTTATAACATCTACCATCGGCAGTGCCTCGTTTCCATATTTATTTGTAAGAAGTTTTCTCATCGAAAAAGTGTGAAAAAGAAATTCAATCGCGTCTCGATTTGTGAGTAAAATGTATTTCTGTAACTCAACAACAAATTACAAATGCATTGTACATACAAACATGAATAATACAAATGTTTATAAATTTTTAAATTTGAAGTTAAAAAAATTAACTTTCAAAAGATTTATAAATAATTTTTATTATAAATTCGTTTTATAAAATTTGTTATTTCAGAAACTTGTTAATAACAAATGTGCTAAAAAATAAATAAAATTGTAAAATTTAATTACAATCTTAAATTAAATTAATTTTTAAATTTTGATAATAACTAACTGATTGATTGGGCGAGGGTATTGACAACGATCTGATCCTTTTTCACCACAGGCTTTTTATGAAAAGCTACCCCTGGTACCCATTGGGGCTGATCTTAATAGGATCTGATTATATTTAATTCATATTATTATATTGTTACAAAATTAAGGATGGGACCCCTTGCGTTTATTAGATCGCTAAAATAAACAAAAGTAAATAAAAATAGTGCGACAACAACAAAAACTAACAGAAAAGAAAGCAAGTAACAGATAATAACAAGCAACAACAAATGTCAAGAACTGAAAGAAGCAGATGTTTACATTCACATGGGTACATAAGAACTAAATAGAAAGTAAAAGAAAGAAATGGAATTTACCTAAAATATCGAAAGGTTCCAGAGCTTTCGAAGTGTTCTTTACTCAGCCGTATAAAAAGCACATCGATGCAAACGACAATCAGTTTATGTGTTGTAAACTCAGCGAACATGTTTTTTTTTTTTAATTTTATTTTACTATCATCTTTACAATTAAAAATACATAAAAATATTTAATATATACAAGTTTTGAGTTTTTATTTAAAAGGTATTGCAACAAATATTAACCTTATTTATTAAATATAAATATACAACTTAAAAATACTTTATTTACAGTGTAAGGGGAAAAGGTAGGAAAAAACCTTTGACCTTCAGGAAACTCACAATAAGAACCCTTACTTAAACTACATTTCTGTAGTTAAAGAAGATGTTAGTGTTAGAGATTTCTTATTGTTTCATAATTTTAAGATCTATTTCGATCTTCAAATTTTTGAGTCAAATTATTCACAACTGCCATGAACATATCCTCATTAAAGTTTTCGTGAAGTCTGCTAGTTGAAAACCGCCTAGGCAAGTTGTATATAATTTTTAGGTTCTTATTTTGAATTACTTGCATTTTCTTAATATATGTTTTAGCACATATTTTCGACCAAATTTGGCACCCATAAATCATTATTGTACGAATACACATTTTGTGCAGCAATATTTTATTTTTATGATTCAGAACTGATTTACGATTTAACAAGGGAAATAATGCTCGACCACATTTAATAGCTTTTTCGCATGACTGGAGGATATGATGTTTTAATGTCAATTTCATGTCAATGACAATGCCTAGATATTTAATTGTGTTCAGAATTGGAATTTCTGCCCCAGCTATTGCCAGTGGAATGCTAGGTGTTCTTTTAGGCGATTTATTGAAAGGGAAAATAATGGCCTGCGTTTTTGTTTCATTAGTTTTAATTTTTCATTCGGAAAAATACTTTTGGGAATTTAAGAGAGCACTTTTCATTCGTTTGACAATGGCATTTGAGACTATTCCCGTAGTTATGAATGCAGTATCGTCCGCATACAGTGCAGCTGTCTTTTTGAGCTCTTAAATCTGAAATATATATAGAATATAATGCGGGTGATAAAACTGATCCTTGAGGTACACCTGCTAATATATTACATTTGAGTATTCATTTTCAATAAACACCACAAAATGCCTGTCACTTAAAAAGCTCTGGATAATTTTTTGCAAATATATGGGGTAGCCAAACATATTAAGTTTATAAACAAGTCCGTCGTGCCATATAGAGTCAAAGGCTTTTCTATGTTTAGGCAAACAATTCCCATACTTTTCCATTCTTGCCTGTTTTTAGTTATTATATTGACAATTCTTCGTACTTGGTGCACTGTAGAGTGGTCCTGTCTAAAGCCAAATTGTTCGTTTTGTAGTACATTATTGCATTCGGTATACTCATTAAGTCTCTTCAATACGATTTTCTCGAAAACCTTGTCAAGGCAATTTAACATGCTGATTGTGCGATAACTTTTTGGTGACTTACTGTCCTTTCCTGATTTTAATATCGGTATAACTTTGGCTGTTTTAAAAAGCTGTGGAAAGTATGCATTTTCTAGACACCAGTTAAAAATTTTCATAATAAGACTAAAGAAGTTATCTACCATATTTTTCAAAATAATAGGATGTATGCCATCCAATCCAGGGGCTTTTGAATTTTTCATCTTCAAAACATGAGATCTTATTTCATCAACTGTAGTAAGAGATTGTTGGGTAGTGTTAGGTATTTCTTCTTGTTTAAGCCATGTTATATAATTTCTGACCTTATTATCAATTGGAGACCTTAAATTATATGTGGTTTTGTGGTAGTCCTCGAAGACTTCTGCAATAACATTGGCTTTTTCTTCGTTGTTAAATATTTCAGCGCCATCTATTGACAAACTTCCTAACTTCCCAGAACTTTTTGCTACCAGTTGGTAACCTTTGTATAAATTACTGCCAACTGTTATTATTATCACTGAGAATATTTTGTTTTATTAAGTTAGTCAGCTGTTTTAATATGCATATTATTAACTTTCTCTCTTGTGGATTTGTAGTTCTCTGAAGCTTTCTTCTGTATCTGTTTCTTTGGCCAATTAAAAATAAACTATTATGAGACAATTTTCTTTGCCATTGCTCTCTGTTAGCCACTGGAATCTTCTTAGAGGCGTCTTGTAGAATGTGTGTGACCCTGGAGACAATTTGTTCAATATTTGTGTAAGTTATAATCGTATTTATTAAGTTCTCATTTTTGACCTAATTATCAACAAATGTTACAATTTCTTTCCAGTTAGCCATATTATATAGAACCGTCAGTGATTTTTTTTCAATTATAGAACCAAATACTTTGCATGTGATCGGAACGTGGTCGGAGTTCAATAGATCTGGATGTGTTACTATTTGCAAATGTGTAAATTGGAGTTGGTGAGGAGTATGTCAACTACCGACGGTTGCGTGTGGAAAGAAGATTGGCCAAACCGTGTAAAATTGCTCGGGAAGTGAATATAATAACTAGAATTTAGTTGGTGATTATAAAGGCTGTTACCGGCTGCATTATTCTGTTGGCAGCCCCAGCTAATGTGGTGCGCATTGAAGTCATCAAAACTAAAGTAGTCCATAGTACCTCTGGTAATAATATTAAGGTCACCACCAAACTTATTTGTATATTTAGGACAATAAACAGATGAAAATCTTACAGTTCTATTGTTAATATTAATTTCTATGGAGATATTTTCCATGTTGATTGTAGAGAATTTAGGGATACGTTCATGAGGAATTGTATTTCTTATTGCTATCAAAACACCTCCACTGTGTGTTGGCCTATCCACTCGATAAACTTAATATTATTTAAATTTGTGTTTTGTTTTGACAAAAGTTTCATTTAAAAGTACTACATCTATTTGTTTCTGATTTTAAACTTGTTCCAATTGTAATATAGCAGCAGGTGTTGTTATGTCCTGAACATTCCAATGCATAACGTTAAGTCCATAAATTGTTTTATTAGATAACATATCTGAGCATATTTGCCAGTACTTTTAGTTTGTCGTACTTTGTTCTGCATTTTTCCAAATCATCTATAGCTTTGAAATAAATATCTAATATTTCCTGATTTGACAAGCTATCGTTATTATCAGACATTCTATTACTAGACCTTGCTACGTCAGCATAAGAAATTTTTTTATCGTATTTACCTTGTCTTTTCTGGGAGAATGAGGACATGTAGCTGCTACCAATCAAAGAGTTGTCAACAACTTTTTTATAATAATCCATGTAATTATTTTTCTTAAATCTGACAGGACGCATCTTATTAGTAACCCTTGAACGAATATCCATGTACTCCTTTCTAGATGGACATTGTGGGTCATCAGCTCGGTGGTTTAAGTTTATATGGTTCTTTTGGATACAGTTGAAACATTTGTATATGACAGGACCATCTGTAGGCGTTTTGTTTAGCTGGCATTGCGAATAATCGTGTGAACCACCGCATCCTAGACAAGCTACTGTTCTAAAGCAGTTTGAGGAACCATGGCCATACATGGCACATTTAGTACATTGAGTGGGACCTCTATTGTGGCGAATGGGATTTCTCCAATGCACAACGATCCCCATTACGTATTTTATTTTCATAACCCCTCGTTTGGTAATTTGTTCACGATTAAATTCTAACATGTACAGGGCATCATCTGGATTAGACCTTGAAGTAACAATCTCCTTTATGTTTGCAGGTTCAATATTAAACGAATTTTTAAATTCACTTATAATGGCACCAGTGCTAATTTGTGGTAAGCCAAATAGCATTAGTTTGAACTTCTTGTTTTCTTTAATAGGGTGAGTGAAATATTTGTATTGTTTCTCTTTAATTTTTTACAGATGTCCTCATAATCGGTCTGCGAGTTAGGAATAACTTTTGTTCCTATTGAAATTCTTTTATATTTACAGCACTCTCCTAATAATTTTATGATCTTAGTAAAATTATGACAAACATCCACTATAACTGGAGGGATTTTTATAACCTCATCTTTGACAGGTTCGCTTTCCACACTGGACATGTCGTCATCTTCTACGTCAGATAATATCTGAAACCTATTTTCTCTAGGTTTCATTTTTTTGTATCTGGGACTATTACCCCATAACTTATTTCGTTTAGAACGCATTCTTAATTAGAATCGAATAATATAAATAGTTTAATTATTTTACGCACAACTGAGTATAAAAAAATACTTGTGATTGCTGAGAGAGTCAACAAACCAATGTAATTGGGTTCAACTCAGTGTTAAAAGAGATTAGTGTGGTTAAATTCTGGTTGAAGAGGTTGTGATCGAAACTAAGTTATAACTACGATGGGGTTGAAAGATCGTTAGGTAGAAAGATCTGTCGAGTAATTATTGTTGTTTACAAAGTTGTAAACAGACGGAGTATTTAAGAATATAAATTGTTATTGCTTGTAAAAATGTTAAAAGCAGGGGTGTACAAAACTGCAAAAGGTAAAAACATAACAATATATTTAATGTTTAGAGATTTGATTCATTGATATTGATGATTAATTGATATTTTATTTTTATATGATATTTATACCATTTTACTATTACATTTAACTTTTGCGATTATAATTAATTTTGGTTTCCTATATTTTACAATTCTCTCTGATGTTGACTATGTTTACTATGAGTACAGTGGAATTGTGTTCGATTAAACATTGATTTAATGTAAATTTTACTTGCACTTATGAGGCTCAATCGGGATACGACCGAGATTGATGCCAAAACCTTATAGATTAATTAATTAATTAATAAAAAATAAGACCGTCCAGAATTGTTCAAGTGCTGTGTTACAAGCCGCGCTGGATTGAATAATCGCCGCATAAGTAAGATATAAGTATATGAATATACAACTGTATGGCTGTATAGATAATAGGTATAAGTTAGATTTCATATAAATAAAATTACTTGAAGAGCAAATATCAATTGTACCGGTCTTGTTTAATTAAATCGCTTTAAACTCCATTTTTCTAAAGTTTCCGATTTTCTATTTAAGTTATTTAATTTGAAGTTTGAATTAAAGTTATTATTAAAATTTAATTTAAGTTATTAAAAAATTACGTTTTGTCGCCCTAGCAGGGAAGACGAAAAATTAAGTGTATTTAGTGCAAGTGCTAAATTTATAAGTTATTTAATGTTACGTTTCCACCGTGTGATTTTAAAAAATCACGTCAGTTTTGAAGTGATTTTATATACATTTGAAGCTCCTTAAATTATGATAATATGAAATGATTTTTTATTTAACACCCCGAAATTACAATAAAAATCACAAATAGGGATAATGTTTTGAGTATGTTCAGTATTGTTGAAATTTTTTGGTACGTTCTTAACATATATACACAACATTGACAACCAAAACAAGAGAACAATTAATTTTATCAGCAAAACAAAACAAAAATATATATAAAAACTTGAATTATAAAATTAAAAAATGACTAATGAACCTTGATGTTTTCGTTCACGAAGTGGATAGAGGAAAATGAATTTGTTTTGATTAAGATGTGGGTAGAACGCGCATAAGGGAGCTACGTGATTAAGATAGCCAGACGTACTGTTTTCAGCAGTACGCGTACTTTTCTGTCAATGCACTGCTTTCTGCATAACATGGTGAAATTACATAAGGTGACGTTGTTTGTCCGGCTGATAGCTTTTCATGCTGTCAAAACATTTTCTTGCACAGCAGAGACTTACTAAAAAGAACGATCCAAGGATATCATTAAACTATATCTTATTACAAAACACATGCTTCAAAACGCATTAAAAACAATATATTTATAAATATGACTAAATATTTAATGTTGATAATTGAAACACGCCCAAAAAACTAAATATTTGAAAATTAAAATTCTCAACAAAATAAAATATTTCTAATTTACAAGTAGTTACCAAGCAATGTACAAAAAATATTACGCGTTGTTGTACAGACAACTTCACCTTATTCAATTTCACCATGCTGCTTAACATAACACCTACAAAAGTACTTTGTACTTTTTTGTGTGTTAAACGTTTATAATAATAATAGAGGCTCTTTAGCTTGGAAAATACAGTAGTATGAAACATCCGAATAAAATACATACTTACGATGCCGTTTTTGAGCCTATATAGCACTTTATTTTTCCGACTCTTAATCTAAGATTGATAGAGCAATGTGGTCTCAAAATTTATATGTGATAAAATCAAATTGTCTAAAATTTTAACATGGGTACAGTCACATTGAGGAAACTTTTAACGAAAACGCGTAATCACTACATTAAAAAAATATTTATTTCTTATTATGTATTTATTTTTTCAAATTTAAATACTGAAATATGTCAAAATTTTTGCACTTCTAAAGGGTCCGCCAAATAATTTTTATTTATTTTTTTTTAATGCTATAAAAAAAGCTACTGAATATTTTCTCAAATTTCTTTTTTTATTTGAAAGTACAATCCTTCCGGTTAATAATGAAAAATAATTTCATTCAAATGGCTGCCTTGGCTGGCCATGCAGTAGCCTACGCGATCGGTCCAATTTTTAAGCACATTATCGATTGTGTGCAGCTGTATTTTACCAATGGCTTCACGAATATTGTCCTTTAAAGCGTCAATTGTCTCTGGCTTGTTGGCGTAACACTTATCTTTGACGGCACCCCACAAATAATAGTCCAACGGTGTCAAATCGAGTGTAGCTTCGGCTGTGTGGCACGTAGCGTCGTCCTGTTGAAACCAAATGTTGTTAATATCCTCCTCTTCAATTTTTGTGAACAAAAATTCATTCAACATGGCCGGATAACGATCGCCATTGACTGTAACGGCCACTCCTTGCTCATTTTTGAAGAAATTGCCCAGTTATGCCTCTGGACCAATATCCACACCAAACAGGACTCGTCTTGAGTGTATCGGCTTTTCAATGTATACGTGCGGGTTTTCTGTGCCCCAAATGCGACAATTTTGCTTGTTTACATGCCCGCCAAGATCAAAATGAGTTCCATCTGAAAAGATGATTTTTTTTTTTTTTTTGGCAAAATCGGCATCTTCTGTAAGTCGATTGCAGGCTCAGATTCCCAGCGTTGTTCAAGCGTATACACAACCATATTCATTCAGCAGAAGGATAAAACTAATTATCTATCAAATCAGACATGAGCTAAGTGTTACCATTCACGAAATAAGTACTAGTTGAAAAAAAAAACCTTAGATGGCGGACCCTATATTTGTTTTTAAGTGATTTTTAAGGAATGTGGATATAAAAGAAAATGTTTATTAAGCTAAACGTACGGTAACATTCAGGCTATGTATTCGATAGAATTACTATTGCATATGATCGCATTTTTATATTTTTTGTTACACTAATTGTTATTCCATGTTATTTAATGAATTTTTAAGGCGTTTAAAAAAACAATCTGCTTTTTTTTGTTATTTGTATTGCTCAGTTTTCCTCAAAGTATTTTTTTTTTGAATTAAATATTTGGCTACCCTATGCGTTGCCTCCGAAAAAGTAGTAAAGAATTAATGGAGAGACAATACAAAGAGATAGATGAAATCTATCTATATAAAAGAGGACTATTATATGCGTTGTAACTGATGTTCTCTGAAACGCGCCAACCTATATTTCTGCCCTTAAATGAAAGGTGAAGTCAATACCAAGGTTTTTATGTATATGCGGTTTTGGTAGGTCCTTTGATCTTGAGTTATTGACATTATACTGAACCCATTTGTATTGCATAAGTATCACTTGAAAAGGGAGTATGTTAGGGTATTTAAATTTGTGTGAGTTAGAAAATACCTTTAAAACTATCTATATAACAGCACATGTGGAAAGCTTTCATTTGGTGTGTGGCGTCACTTTGTTCCCACATAAAATTTGTATTTATATGTCTATATCTTTAAAACGGTAATAGTAAGAGTCCCCAAATTTGGTCAAAATAACTTTGTGATCAATAAAAATCATTAGTCAAAAATTAAGCCGAATTGGATAAGTGGGAGTAGCACCACCTATACATATTGATTTTTGTATATATATGGAGCGATAATAATGGAAGGTTCTGAATTTGGTATAAATCAATTAGTCGTTAATACATATCATCGGTCGAAATATGGGCAAAATTGAATAAGTCGTTAAAGCATCTCCCATACAAATTAAATAAAGACTTTTTTATATCTTGAGAATGAGTTTAAGTTTCTAAATTTGGTTTAAAGACCTTGGAAGAAAATACAAACCATCATTAACCCTAGTATCGTAACCTTTTTTTATACATAAACACCAACCATTAGTCGAAACGACTAACACCCATTTACAACCGATTTTTACCGTGCCTATGTACAAATTGTCAATTGTTTTGTTAAAAGTAGCTTTTTAACTTTGTTTTGAATAGATATTAAACAAGGTATTTACCTTTTTTTTTAAGAAGAAATATTTTTTTTTAATTTTTATTAGGAACATATTGTAGGAGACACTATTGAAGTTAACTATTTTAATTAGCCAAACAATAACAAAAAATTAATATTGAAATCCACAAATTCAGTTAATATTAAAAAAAACGAAATTATAAGTAAATAATACAAAAATATATGTATGTATATTAATTTTTTATTAGTATTTGTTGCACGCTTCTTCCGTGTGTCCCCCTTACGCTCTTACCACATTTCGTGGATACTGAGTTTGTTATTATATTATATATGCTTTTATTTGAGACAAAAACCGCAAATCTTGCTTTTATTTGCTTAAAATCTTCAATTAAATTTTTTATAAAACTCATTTTTTTCTCAAAAAAAAATTCATATTCACTTAAAATATATCAAAATATTGGCTTGAAAGTTACACAAACGCTAACCATTAGTCAAATCGACTAATACGAGCTTTATAACTAAAAAAACACAATACTTACTGAAAAAGTGTGAAATGTGGCGGCAGAGAATACAAAAAAGTTCAAGCTGATCGCGCAATGAAATAAAAAGCTGCATATGAAAAGGCGATGTTAGTCGAATCGACTAAGGTTACGGTTCTAGGGTTAAAAAAAATATGGATAATTTTGCATGCGTACAAAACAGTAATAGTTAAAGCTTTCTCAATCTATCCATATCTGTCAAAAAGCAGGTACATTCGTGGTGAATCGAATGCTACCAATGTCCAGGTTAGTCTGACGGAGACACCAGGTCAGGCTAGTCTGCATGCTATTGGTATCGAACCTAAAGTAGGAGGAAGCAAGGAGAAACCTGGATCATCCAAATGCGCAAAACTTATTTCGGAAGAGAGGAGCCTCTGAATTCTGAAGTAAGCACCTCTAAAGCTGTCTTGGCCCACGCCGGCCAAGGGTCTGCTTCGGGCCATGCCAACCGGGAACCCAAGGCAGCAGGTAACCCAGTATCTATTATGAACGTCGGAAACGCGAACAAGCCTTCGGTCTCCAAAACTTCACCTCCCCCCGCCAGTGAAGGAAATGCGATCAAGACTTTGATTTCTGTATCTGTGCTCTCAGACAAGAAGAAGATCCAAAGGCACATAACTCCCGCCAGAAGGGCCTTCCTGAAGCGACGTGCTGCTGAGCGCTTCATGGACAAGTTGGACAAGAAAGCCCCAGAATCCTTGACTTCTGAGGTACTTATTTCCCTTAACTGAGCCAAATCGTATTTAACCGAACAGACTAAGCAACCCACTCTGGTTTCAAAGGGCTTGCCAAAACGGCAACGTTCGCAATAGAAGCAGCAGAGGAAGAGCCAACAGCCGAGACTAAACACTTAAAGTCCCAAAGATCGATGAAAAAAGATATATATATATATATATATATATATATATATATATATATATATATATACATATATATACATATATATATAATATATATATAATGTATATATATCATATGTATATATATGTATATGTAATACATATAAATATATATTGTATATACATATATATATATTGATATGTATATAAATACATATATTTTATACATACATATATTTTATATATTTACGAAAATAAGATTCGGAACCTCTGCGTTACTTCGCCAAAATAGATAAACAAAAGCTGCAAGAACAACTCTACGTGCTGTTTACAACTAAATCTACAACAACAAACATTAGCAGAGGTAAAGTAAATAAAAATAACACGGCAACAACAATAATTAAGCAGCAAAGAAAATAACAGACAATAAACAAGCAACAACAAATACTAAGAGCTGAAAGAGGTAGATATTTACATACGCCCGACTACAAAAGAACTAAGAAGAAATTGATAGAAAAAAATTGAATCTACCTGAAATATCGAGAGGTTCGAGAGCTTTCGATGTATTGTTTACTCAACCATATAAAAAGCACATCGATGTGAACAAGAAACAGTTTAAATAAAGTTAATTCATCGAATGTGTTATTGGTAGAGTTTATAAGGAGTAAACTCGTGAAGCTAGTAGTAAAGTAAAAACCAGTTTAGTTGGAGCTAAGTTTGGATAACCTCTGGTTGAAAAGGTTGTGATCGAACCTAAGTTATAACTACGATCGGGTTGGAAGATCTTTAGGAAAAAAATCTGTTGTTGTTTACAAAGTTGTAAACAGACAGAGTAATTAAGAATAAAAAATTGCTATTGCCAGTGGTGCACATAGCTGTGTTGAATAAAGGATTTTTTAAATTAAAACCAAACACAAAATTTATGTTATTTTAACTACAATCTATGAGTTCGTAGACACAATCCTACAATTCCTACAATCTACGAACTCATAGATTGTAGTTACGAACTGACAGATTGTAGTTAAAATAACACCACGAATTCATAGGCGTATGAAAACAGATCTTTGAAAAATAACATACTCTTCAACTTTTTGTCTTTTAAGGGGAAAGATGGCCAAATATTATGGACTTAATACATTCCATACAACCTTACAAGACTCCAACAAAATTTTGCACACAGTGAGTTTACCAACTCCAAACAGATTGACAGTGCTTCTATATTCAGAAGATGACCCTAAAGTATATAAAGCTATAGCAGTTCTTTTTTCCAATGGTATTGCATCTCGAAAGTTAGTGTTCTATTTTTTCATACACATCAGCTTCATGCATAGTAATGTGAAAGTTTCACGACTTATTCGAAAAATTTCCTAAAACCTATAATCACTGAATTTAGAAAAATCGATTTTCCAAGAATTCGGTCCGATCCCAAAACAAACTAATAACATTTTTAAAATTGTAGTCTTTGGATGGGTCTTTTGAACTGGATATGGTTACCATTTATGATCTTCTTATATTCACTATGTTTACAATAATAGCACGATGTCTTTTCCGTTAATATTAATTTTGTTTCTCAAGCGTTTCACTAAAATTTACAACTGCTTTATTTGTTATATTAAAAATGTTTCCAGCTAGTTTAATAATTTCTTGTTTCTCCATTTTAAGAAATTGATGATTTTTTTATTATTGTTTATATCCGTCAGCTGTTTGAACTACACGTCAATAAAATCACGATACCTTGCGGTGAAAATGGTTATGATAATCTCGTTATTTGATAATCTCGTGGTGGAAATGTAACAAAAAATTTAAATAAAATCAAACATTAAAATTTTTTAAGTTAATTCAAATTTAAAATAAGCATAAAAACAAATAAGACAAAATATAGAGCACAAGCGAATAAACGGTGCTATGAAAATACAATATAAAAAAAAAAAACATAAAAACAATAAGTGAAGTGTTGTGGAACTAATAAACAACGACAAAATACCCAACAATGGAAGAAATCCAACATCCTCACTATATAAGCCTTTAATTTTGGGCAGATGCCCCGTTGCCGGTGTTTTTTGTGTAGAGCAGAACATAACTTGAAAAGTAGTTCCGACTCAGATCAAGAGGTAAATGTAAATAAATAATTCTTGTGTTTATATAGCCTTAATTTTGTAAGTTACTCAAAATTAAGATATTTTCATAATTTATTCGAAATTAAAACCGCTTTTCAAGTCGAACGCAAGAAATTTTTAAACTTATAATGTGTGAAACAATTTATTTATTTAAATATTTTTATATATAAAATAAAGAAACCACCCTTATTGGTGAAACGATTTACGAGTGTTATTTTGTAAAATTAGATACATAATTACACAAACAATTTGTCCTTTTTATTTAAAAGAGAATATTCAGCAATACTCGTGTTGCATTTCTTCTTTGTGCGTTATAGGCTTTTCACACTTACCAACTCTAACATCTACCAGCAATTTTCAAAAATTTTGAATTTTTACCATAAGAATTGTACGGGTTTAAAATGCCATCACTAGCACTAGCAAATTGCAATAAATTGTATTGGCATCACTGAGTATTGAAGTTTATTAATGACAGTTATGACATTAATAAACAAATGATGACGTTAATGGCATTAAGCAAATTAATTTAAAAAATTTTAAGTTTTTAAAAATATTTTGTAAAAAATAAAATCTTTTTCAAGTATTTTATAAAAACTATTTTCATATAGTATTTTCTATTCGAATGTGTGTTTGTTATGTTTTTTTTTTTTAATATTTTCATATACAAAATAACTATTTGGGCGGAAAAAATAAATATTAATATTTTTCTTTTAAGTGATTTTGATTTATTTTGACAGCTAATGATGGTAGATGATAGCCGTTGCAAATTTGAATGCATGTTTCACATTTTCAACAGGCTTTTATTTGATCGGTGTTCCATTCTGTTCGTTCGTATACCATTTGTATTTATTTACATCTTACAGCTGCTTGCAGTGTGTTGCGTTCAGGCTGTCATCGAAAAGTCAGTTTATATACAACAGTTTAATATAAAGTCGATTGTGTGTTCACACTAGCATCGGAATTCTAATTATTCATAATTATTATATTTTAATAATACCGTGTGATCACATAAACAATCAATACTTATTTCTATGATAAAATTGATAGATAAACGATTTTACTCTGTAAATTTTATAATTTTTAATTACCAAGACTGTGCAAAGTGGTTTTCCTGGGTTAAAATAAGATATTTTTGACTCAACTTAATTTGATAACACTGTGCAAAAAAAAATATCTTGCAAGTCACACTACTTTTCTGATATGCGCTGTCGAGTAGAACAAGGATCAGGAATTTTCAAAACACTTTCAAAATCTCGTGTTACGGGTAAAGAACCGGTTTTTCGGACCTTCATACACTTATAAGTTAATAACTTAGCTGAATGTTACCCCATTCTAAATTTCTTTTCGAATTTGGATAAATGATATATATTCTGCTTAAGTACCCTTCATCCAATTTTTCCACATTTTTCAAGTTTAGATGCGTTTCCGTGCACTATTTTATATAGGAACCTTACTATTGATGAATAAATTAAGGAATTATATTAAGTTATAAATAAAATGAGACTTACGGAAATCCGTTGGAAGTTGACGGAATTATTAAATTTTTTACATAACGAAGTGATATGGTTGAACAATTTTAAGATTTGGAGCTACAAAGAGAAACATATTATCGCTTTCTTCTCGTTTATTTGATCCTTTCAAACTGTTATGCCCAATTGTCACCAAATCCAAAACTTTTTGCTAGTACTTTGGATTCAAAAGCTTGACTGGGATGAGTCAATTTCTCTGAGTTTAAATACTTAACCGCAAATCTAATTTAACGGAAGTTGATTCAATCACAATCTCAAGATCCGTTCACACAACGTACACATCGAAAATTCAAATTTATGGATTTTGTTGCATTTATATTCGAAACTCCGAGTCAAATATATTGTGTCAAGACTACTGACGGCTAAGTCCAAAGTTGCTCCACTCTAGACCAAATCACTTCCTAGGCTTGAGTTACGTGCTGCATACTTACTGGCTAAATTGTGGAATCGAATTAAGTATATGACGAATTTTGAAATCGATTCTCTCTATTTCTGGACAGATTCGGAAATAACCATACACTACTAACGACATTCGTGGCGAATAGAGTCGTTTCGTGGCACCACGTATCTACCAGCTATCAGTGTATCAAGAGGATGAGATGTATGAGAATTGAAAGATTTATTTGTTTTAAAGAACCGTCGTTTTTGCTAAACGATAGTTCTAAATGGCCTGTTAATGAACATTTTGAATTAACACAGAACCAAAAATTATTGGAGACAAGAAAATTAAATGTTTTTTTTTTTTTTTGTAGTAGAGGACACATCTAACTATCTGCTGGATATGATACAAAGATATTCTTCATATAAGAAGTCACTAAGTGTAATATGCTTTGTGATCAAATTTATCGATAGTCTAAAGAAACGTAGAATAGATATAACTATGATACATACTGCAACGGAAATGAAATGGTAATTTTACCGGCTCGTAAAAGCTGTCCAGAAACATAATTTTTCTAAGGAAATTTCTAAAACACAGAAATCTATGGTCTTACCGCCGAATATGCAGAAACTCACATCATTCATTTATACATTTACTAAAGAAGAAAGAACTTTCTCACTTTGTCCAACTTTGCCACATGATGCAAAATTCCAACAGTTATTACCGAAAGAAAAAAATGACTTCGTCACGCTTTATTTTCGAAATTTTCATTTTGGGAATTGCTATACTGTCACAAAGCACTTATCTCTCTCTCTCTCTAGAGATAGAGAGAGAGGGAGAATATACTTGATTAATGCCAATGAAGAGTGCAGTAGAATTGTTCGCAAGTGTGTACATTGTTTCTGCTATAAACCTAGACTTATGTCCCAAATTATGGGATATTTACTCACTAATAGATTGACAGCTATACGACCATTTCTTATAATTGGTGTACACTTTTGTGGTCCCGTAAACGTTTCATTAAGAATCCGTGTTGACCACCAATGCAAATGTATATCGCAGTTTCAGTGTGTTTCACATCTAAGGGAGTTCATTTAGAATTAGAGTTCGATTTCTCGACTGATATGCGACAACGCGACTAACTTCGTGATAGCCAGCCGTGTTTTCAATCAGCTACAGCAGGCGTTCAACAGGAGTTGACACGCTCCCGAATCGTACGCAGCGTCGTCCGGGGTGAATTTCAATTTCGTACCACTTCGAGCACCTCAATTAGGAGGCTTATGAGAAGCTGCAGTCAAGCAAGCGAAGTTCCTACATCTGTGCGTGGTGGGCAACGCTTCGATGAACTAAGAGAAAATGGTAACAATGCTCGCAAAAGTAGAGTCGGTGCTCAACAGTGGGCCCAACGCACCGCTGTCTCCAGGTCCCATCTACGGAGAAGCCCTAACACCAGCACTTCTGCTAATCGAAGGAGGTCTGCATATACTGCCGCAAGAATCCGCAGAAGACGTGAAAGTCAAAGAGCCCAAGTTATGGAGGTGATGGCGTCTTCTTTGCGGACTCAAGCAAACATTTTTTCAGGCTTGAGACAATATAATATAAGAGTATAATAATTATAAAATAAATCAATTTATAATAAGGAAATGCAGATATAAGTTCAATAAACATATAAATAAGATACATATATGAATATACAATTGTATTGCTGAATAGCTTATAGGTATAAGTTAGAGTTGAAGTACATATATATGTAAATAAAATTACTTGAAGAGCAATACCAAATCTACTGGTCGTTTTTAATTAAATCAGTTTACACTTAATTTTTCCAATTTACTATTTAAATTATTTAATTTAAAGTTCCTAAAAAATATTAGGTAATTGCAATAGGACAATTAAACGACAACGACATGGTAACGACTTTTAAAACAAAAACGACTACGAGAATAGGGCCAAATAACTTAAAAGTGAACATCTGGTGACGATATGCATGTGAAAGTTTATTTACTTTTTCGTTTTTCATTTACATTTTTACAGCCGCCATTTTTGAAAATCTAGGTTTTCAGATTTAAAATTAAAGAAATCAGTACATTACAGAATACAATCAGTACATTTATAAAATACTCGTAATAGCACGTATCTACATAATTAAAAACTAAATTAAATATGTAACGCAAACAAAACTTGTTCTATTTAGAACTGTTTAAACACAATTTTTTTAAAGAAATTTTTATAAACAATATACAGTAGAATCTCGAAAAAGTTAACCCACGTAAAAGTTAAACTCCTGGATAAGTTAACAGTACACCTCATTCTACTTTAACACGATAGATACATTCCCAAAAAATCGTGTACACAAAAAAATCGTGTAAAAATAGAATTAGCTTAACGATACTAAAAAAATTCTTATTATAATTTATTTCGTGTTTAAACCTTTCAATTCATTAAATATAAACAATCGATAATAAATAATCTAAATCTTACAAAGCGAAAAAATCATGCAATATATAATATAGAGTATCGTGTTATTAAAAAAAAATCGTGTAATAAAGGAACTAATTTTTGCTTTTAAACCATATTATTTCAAATTCGTGTAAAAAAAATTAGTGTACAAAGAGAATTAGGTGTATTTCAGCATCAACGTGCGACTCTAAAAAGTTAAACTTTCAGTTAACTTTTCCAAGCGTATAATTTTTTTTTAAACTACAATTTTTCTGGTCATAAATGTGGCAATTTTGAATATTTTAAAATATTCTCACTGGCAACGCAGAGCTTTAATTTTGTTTGTTGAATTTTGGTATTCCTCGAACATCATTTTCATTCAGAGCTGCAAAAAACTATGATGCAAAAAACGTATGATCATCTTCTACAAACAACATTAGTTTCGTCGATAGCGTTGCGTTTTGGATTTACGTATTATTTATATATTTAAAAAATGTCAAAGCAGAAAAAATCATTGCAAATTAGATTAGATTTGCAGCAGAAAGTGGAGATTTTAAAACGGATTGATCAAGGTATTCAAAGAAATCGATTGACGTTAGATTATGGTGTATCTGAAGCAGCCATCTCAAAAATAAAGAAAAACGTTAAGAAATCTTAGACTCATTCATAATTTACGAGCAAAAATTAAAGAAATTAACATATTCGGCTCTCAACTTTATAACACAGATGAATCTCGACCATTTTATCGTTCTTACCCGACAAAACATTTGTTGCTGCACACGAAAAGGCGGCGGCGGACTGAAAAGTTTTAAAGAAAAAAATAAGATTTTTGTTGTGTGCTAACGCAGATGATTCGCACAAGTTATAATCATTGGTCGTTGATGAATCTGCAAGCCCACGTTGTTTAAAAAACCAATTAGACTATGAAATTCGAAGAAGTCGTGGATGAATTCAAAGATATTCTTCAACTTGTTCCATAACTTATTAAACTTATTTTTTTATCGTAGTTTAATAAAAATTTGTTCAAGTCATGAAAATTTTTGCAGGTTCGCAAATTTTCTGCTGATAATAATTTACCACCAAAGGCATTGATGCTAATTGACAATTGTACTACCCATAAGCCAATCGACTTGTTACAGTCTCATGATGGAAATATTGCAGCAATGCTTTTACCACCTAATAACACAACGGTTTTGCAACCCATGGATCAAAGTCCAATAAGATTATTCAAGTTAGAATATCAAAATAAATTGTTATACAACAATGCCGCACAAGAAAATATTCCAATCGAAAAACATGTACAATTTGTGGAGCTATTTTGCTATTTAAGTCAGTGTGTGATGAACTGTCTCAAATAGTAAAGAAAAGTATGGAATGAGATAAAAAGTGGTATTACGATCAGTACGATAGTGGAGACGATATTCCGCTCTTTTGAATTTAGTGAGTGAAATAGTACATACAACGATACACTTCGAGAAGTTAAACTGTTGATGTCCAAGATTGGTGATAATGTTGACCTCAGCATTGGTGGCATTGAAAATTGGAATAATGGTCAACCATGATTTGAGGTGCCCGATAATGACAACGACAATCTAAAGTCATTTACTCGAAAGCAGTTGAAAGCATCAATACCTTGATTAAATATTCTGAAAACAATAACAATGCACAACAAGTAGCAGATATTGCCAATATCCGAACGAAAATGATCTAGATCTTTTATATAAAAGAAAAAAAAAACAAGTCTCGACTGCATCTTTAAGCCACTTCGTACAAATTAATATTTCTTACGCGCGAAAATAAACGGTGAATTTGAAATTTAAAACAGTCAGTATAAATTAAATCCAATTTTCTTTCTTGTAGCGATGAAAACTAATTCAATAAATAAAAATTTAACATGTTTCATCAAAAAAATGTAAGCTTATTATTGTTTTTTCTTTCTTTTTAGGTACAATTGTTAAAAATGCTTTGATAAGTTAACAGTTCGGAAAAGTTGATTGACTTTGGAACACTTCTGTTTACTTTTTCGAGATTCTACTGTACATGCGCATGTACTTGTATGTTTCTAGTTTTTTCTTTGTGTACAATTTTTCGTTTATTTATATTTTTATATTTTCTTTAATTCAAAAACATTTAATCTAAAAATGAAATCAGTATAAACGTCTGAATGGGGTAAAATAATTGCTTAGTTTCTCAAAATTTTTAAAGCTCTTCTACTTCAAAACTTCAAATTTTTTTACCTTTCAGTTTTTCCAAACTTACTTAGTAAAATTTCTAATAAATATTCATCAATAAAAATATTCATATCAATATTTTTAGTTAAAAGCACTATCAAAACCTTAATTGAATACATTCAGCTTTTAGAATTTATTAACCTTCATCTTCAGTATAAACTCCTAATTAGGGTTTTTTATTTCTCGCACTTTTTCCATTCCCGGAAAAAAATTCTTTTCCGTAAATCCCGCTACATACATTGCTTCCCATAGATGACGAATTTAATTTAATGTCATGACACAAAGTAATCACAATAGTATCATCAATTAATAGGTATGTATGTGCTTCGTTTACTCAGTGACTCTACCGGCATTTGTATTGTTATAGATAAATATAAAACACGACTTTTAATAGAATTTTTTGTTGGGTTTTTTCGAGATTTGTTTACAATTTTCCGTGCTACATCTTAAAATTCTTTGGTATTATTCTTTATTGTCATTCCCTCTCAACAATATCATAAAAAATTTTAGCAAAAAATCTGAAAAATTTACTGCAACAGTGCTTTTACAGAAAGTATTTTTTTTCTGCGTCACTCCTCTAGGGAGCATATTGGCTTTCTACAAAGCATCCATTACTTTGTTTCAGTTTTTTAATCAATTTGATCGTACCAGCTAAGTAGATGATTAATCCACTGTAGCTTCCTCCATATGATTTTGCGTAGTGGTAAAATATTTGCTGATTGGTTGTGATCTTTACTTTAGCATTGTAATTTTTGCCCAGTAGGTGGCGTGTTTTCCTGATCATTCGTCTGGTCACGGGGGCTCCTTCTTTATTTTTTATTTTTTTAGATGGAGTTGTGTGGAGGGAAGCTGAAACGTCTTTATTAAAAATTCGAAACCACAATTAAATATTTCTTTTTCATGTCCTCTGCTGGGGCTCGAACCTGGATCGTTTGTGTTGTTATGCGTGCCAACACACCACCCACACATAAGGTATCTACTGCTCCCGAATTTATTGCATGATTTAGACAGAAAACACCTTCAACTAAATTTTATTTCACAACTCTGGGACATATATATATATGTGGCCATAGTCGCACAGAAGTGCACTCGTTTAATCGGAGATGCTCAACAGAGAATAACAAATAAGCAGCAAGTTCATTCAGTTGTGTAATAGCTTTTGATCGTATTAAAATTGTTTATTTGTTTGTTTCCTTTGCTGATTTTTTTCTTAAACGCATACTACTCGTATGAGAATTGTGTACTTCTACTATATACAAATGCAATTTTCTCTCTGACAACTCTTGCTTATATATGTAATTGTGGCGACTACGTTTTTTAAATACTAGGTTGTACTATTTTAAGAGAATTTTTATTGAAGTTCTTATTCCAGTTGCTCCACTTTTACGTGGCATTATTACACAATATGTTTTACGTATCTAAATATTTTCAATTTCAAAACTTTTATTGTATACCAGAGCAATCCCTCCCGCGTTGCAGGAAGCCTTTGTGTTGAACCTGCTTTTTGACTGAGGTGGATAGATAAAGAAAGCTTTAATTGTTACCGTTCCCTTCACATACAAAATTCGAATTTTTTTTAATGATGGTTTATATTGACTGCCAAGTTATTTAAACCAAATTTAGAAACTTCAATTCTAACCATTCACATGATATACAAAAATCATTATTTTATTTTGTATGGGAGGTGCTACTCCCACTTATCCAATTTGGTCCAGTTTTTGACTGATATTTTCTATTGACTACAAAGTTATTTGGGCCAAATTTAGAGACTCTTACAATTACCGTTTTAAAGATATAGACACATAAATACAAATTTTGTGTGTGCGTATCACCGCCCTTTTTATATACGCAGTGTTAAAAATATTTTCTAACTCACAAAAAGTTTAAATGCTGTAACAAAATTCGATTTCAAGTAAAACTTATGCAATAAAAAGGGGTTCACTCTAACGTCAATAATTCAGGAACGTTCCTTGGTACAAAAACTGCATATACATACAACCCTTGATATTGACTTCACTTTTCGTTTAAGGGCTTACAAAATCGGTTGGCGCATTTCAGAGAACATCAATTATAAAGCATTTCATAGTCCTCTTTTATATATATAGATAAAAAAAATTCCCGGATAACTCTATCCTATATATGAATGCTTTGCAACTCCAAGAAAGTCCTTTCATGTGTAAAGGCTGGGTAGCTGAATAAATTGCTTTTTTAATTTTTTGCTTGAATTTTAAAATTTAAAAAAAATGTATTTTAAAAAGTGAATTTTTAAATTTGTTGCTTGAATTTTTTGTAGTCTGCGATCGGTTTTGGTAGAATTTTAAAATTTTTTTGGTAGGACACAAATTTCTGGCGTGGCAACACTGATCGTAATAAGACCTATTTCTGAACTATTTTTTAGTCTGCTTTATTACTTCGACTTTAGTCATGATTTCTGAATATGTTTTTAAGATGTTAAGATATATTTTTTATTTCAATGTTTAAAGAAAATTTGAACATTTGCAGTATAAATTTATAATTCTAGCTCCTATTAAAAATACAAGTTGTTTTGATAATTTGTTTGAAAAACTTTTTACAAAATAAAGTTACAGAAGCAGATTTACTGACACATTTCCAATATTTAACGTCAACACACTCAAATGATAAATAGTTCTAACAAAGAAAAAATACAGGATCTCTTTCAAGTGAGAAAAGATTTTTCGTTTCGACTGACAACGTTTTTGGATTAATTTCCTCATTTCATGTGAAAAGCGTCTCGATTCTGAGATTTCTTCTTTTTTTACCTTACATATTATGTTCGTCACTTTGTTTATGATTTAAAAAAAGCTACTTAAAACGCCAAAATAACAACACTACCCACCACCATTTTAAGGGAAAAAAACAAAGCAATATTCTCTATAAGAATAGTAACTCCTCCTATTGTGAAATATATTTGCCCAATGAATTTTGTTATACAGCAGTCATAATAATAATGCGACACAACTCATTATACAAACAGTGTTGGCAAAAAATTGAATACACAAGTTTTCTATATATCCATCATATGTTTTTAAACTTCTAGATCCATAAATGAAATAAGTTATAGGGTATTTACACTTTAACGAATTCTCGTCAATTATTTTTGTAGTCTTGAGCATTTCCATTAAAGAAATTACATTTTGAATTGCCTTTGATACCAACCTGTTATATTATTGAGAATTCCAAATTATGTTCAATAATTTCAATTACATGTAATTGTTCAATATTTGTTCTAAAAAAAGCGTAATTTTAATAAATATTTTCACATATTTATTTCAAACGGTGCTTTGGCATGCTTCGCTGTCTTAGTTATAATCTTAACTATTATCTTAGTTATAATTATTTCGCCATTTTATCCCCTTCCGGATCCAAACTCAAACATTTAAGATAGCCTATAGTACCTTCCAGAAAAACACTAAAAATTTCAAGATAATTGGTTCCGCGTTTTAGACCATTATTATTATTATCATCATACCGACCAGCCACAATTGCATAACATTGCGACCCATGGGATATATTGTGCGCCTTCCAGTCTATAGCAGAACACCAGCAGATCTGATACCATAATGGCGAATATGTCACCCTGTGTGAGCCTAAGTTCACCTAACTTATCAAAAACCCCACATTCACACAATGTGTGTTCCGCAGTCTCTCATGCCTGTAACTCCGTTACGTGTTTCAAGTCCGGCCTTTTATACTTACAAATATCAGAGCGATTCCCAAAATGCGGACTGATTGCCGCCTTAGAGTGGCGAAGTCCCCTTTGAGCATTCCAGTGTTTCCAATATTTGACTAGGTTGAGGATGCACAGCAAGATTCCGGACCCATATAGAATGTTATGAAACCTTTTCTGACCAATGCGTCCGATATTTCATTACCATCTATCTCACAGTATCCAAGCGAAAGCTTTTGCAACGTATTGTAGCAATATTTGACCAGTCTAGATGTCATACAATTCCAGTAAAAGACCCCTTAAGGCAGCATGGCTGTCAGGGAACATATTAATGGTCTTACCATTGTGCTCCACGTTCAGGTTGATCTCCGCATATACTACCTTAACCATTAAATGTTTGTATACCCTGTTAAATTTTTGCTATATCATTTTCACATGCCTGAAAAAATTTATATATTGCAATATCAGCCATAAAGTTTTTGTTTTATGCAGGTTATTGGTAGACCAATTTATTGCGAGTCTAACATTTTTGTCTAATTGAATCACCTTTTCATATAGCCATGATCTAAAAGGCATCGTTTAAATGCAAATATTCTAAATTGACCGAAACAGGTTGGTACCTTGCAAAAACTACTGTTTTTTTATCTATTATCAATTGAAAATTATCTATTGAAAATTATTCGAAGTGAAATCAAAAATTTAATCATTTAAAAAATAAAATATATAAATTGCGTCATAAAAAAGCTTTAAAGTTTATAATGCCGCATGGTAAAACACTTTCTAACGAAGTGCGTAATATAATCATCCAAATTTGGAAAAATAAAAATAGTTACACGGAAATTTCGTCCGAACTACATTTGGCAAAATCAACTGTACAATACATTGTGCAATTATGCAAAAATTACAATTCCATTTTGCCAAACTTTAAGAACTTTGAACGGAGGGTTACAGTAACTCCACGTAAGTTACGTTTATTGGAAACATATACTAAAACGTAGCAGAAGAAATACAGTCACAAATTTAGCAGCAGAATTGTCATTCCACTATCTAAGGCAAAAGATAAAACTTATTTAACTGTGGCGCAGAAAAGAAATCGGCGAAAGAGACATAGCACAAAGCCATACCACAAAGATTGCCTAAAGCGCACCGTCAAATGCAGTGCAAGTGTTATGACCTGGGGTTGTATGTCTTCAAGAAGATTAGATCACCTATGCTTCATAGAAAACATCGTTAATGCAATACGCTACATTAACATATTAAATGAAAACTTAATGCCATCAATAGCTAACTTAACAAGTTTTAATGAATTTATTTTCCAATACGATGGCGCACCAACTCATATAGCAAAATTGGCAATAAAATATTGTTAATAGAAAACAATATTAATCTACTGAATTGGTCGCCATCCAGTCCATACATGAATCCCACTGAGACTGTATGGGCAATAAATAAGCGTCGTTTAAGAAACGATCCTCAAACGACTATTTGCGGATCACCCCAGACGAGTTTAAAAGTTGAATTAGTTCTACGAATGAAAGAATAAATACTGTTGTTAAAGCCAAATAAAATGTTACTAAACACTAAATCCCATTTGAAAAATCGTAGACACCTTTAATAGTCAAATTAACTGAAATTACTTTAAAGAAAAGCTTATCTTTTCAATTTTTGTTATTAATAAGATAAATTTGTATTAAAAAAAAAAACGTTAAAATTATCTTTCAAATGAGTGGAGTTTCGTTAAATTCGGGCTATTTTTGTAAGATTCCCAGTAAATCAAATCGCACATATAAAATCATTATAAGAGAGTACGAACCTTAAATGGTTAGGGGGTATATAAATGGCCATGATTTTAGCCTGGAAGACAGTAGGATCGACAAGTCTCGGCTGGGTCCACGAATAGCTGCACCGACACAGTCACTTATTTTTGTGCCATTACCAGTTTAGATAAAACTCACTCCGCATTAAGACCCCATTGGACTAACAATACCTGTCCGGGAATTCAATATTGAATCTCCTGCCAAAGCACAGATCCATAGAAATAACATCCAATTGTCCGACCACCCTGCGTAGAATGGACAGGCTTGCCGGTGTATTTAGGGATTCCTTGGCGTAAAACTTTGCCGCCGAACTTGCCGTCACCCTCATCACATAGATGTGATGAGGTGTGAAATCTATCAAGACCTCCAATGCCTCTGTTGGACAAGTTCTCATTGCCCCAATTATACCGAGGCTGGCGATTTAATGGGTTTTCTTACTAGGTCGCTGAGGGAGCTTGCAAAATTCAGTAATCATAATAGTGTAATCATAGATTAATTTAGCTCAGGAGAGAGAGTGTAGAAGATAATTCAACAGGGCAAAGAGAGTTCAGGATTGTGGGAGCTTGGACGAATATCGTCGGAGCTACAATAATTTCAAGAGGGAGACCAAAAGGGCAAAGAGGGAATCAAGGGGCGTTTTCGTGAGGAATTGAAGAATGTCACGGAGGTATCTGGTTTGAGAAGGGTACTATCCAAGGAACCATGTGCACCTGGATTCCTAATGAGGCCAGATGACAACTTTATTGAGAGTAGCAACGAAACTTTGTAACTGCTAGTAAATACGCACTTTTCACGTTGTAGAGAGGAGGAAAACGAAGATTTGGGGAATTACTTTCTCGCGGCTTTACATTGTGTGGTGTCTTCTTTTAAGCCCTATAAATCATCAGGGCCGGATGGCATTTCTCCGGCACTGCTCCAGCGATTGATATCGATTATCATGCCATGTTCGAACAGGATTTTTAGGGGTAGCCTGGAAATGGGATATATTCCTAAGAAATTGAGAGAGGTTAGAGTGATATTTATCCGTAAGACGGGGAGGATCAACCATGCTACTGCAGCGGATTGTAGACCAATTAGTCTATCATCGTTTTTACTTAAGACACTGGAAAGGCTGATTTATGCAAAGGTCAGGGACATCCTCACTCCGGACAACTACTGTGTGGCACAGCACGCATAGCTCAGTGGTAGTTTGCTGGATACAGCCCTAGATGATGTTGTTGGGAAATTGATATAGAGGAATATGTTATCATCTTATTTTATATCCTCCATAGTCGAGTGGAGGTTAAAGCTATTGAACGGTTTTTTTAAATCAGCAACGGTTATTTACGATTTGGTGATTTTCTCAAAAACTGTTCGTACGATTTTTATAAAAGCAAAAATATTCTTAATAATACCTCTAACGATAACATAAAGTCAAAGTAGAGGTTAAAGATGTTGCACGGTTTTTATGAATCAGCAACGGTTTTCTACGATTTGATGATCTTTCCCTCCTTTTTGGCTCATTTATGACAATGTTGTTTTACTAAATTTTTAAAATTATTTTTATTCTCATTTAAAAGAAACACTTTTTAAGAATATTATATAAAAAATATTTATTATTTTAAAGTCGCTTTTTTATTTTTAATTCCCAAAAGCACGGGCTCAAAAATGTATTTTCGTTGCTATTTTTTGACACTATCTTGGCCCACGTTGAAAAAATGTATAAGTTTTTAGTTTTTATATTCCGCTTTGTTCTCTTAATGCTAGTTTACATGATAATACATTACGTACGTACGTAGAGAGAAAATATTATAAAATTCCATCCGTATTTTAAAAATGAGAGTAAAAATCTTACGACAGATTTTTTCACGTTTACACAATACGTAAAAAACAAAAACAAAGTCGAAAAAAAGCAGTTGTTTTAAAAGAGACTAATAGAGCAAGCGAAAAAATTTGTTTTTTCCTCTGTTTACAGCAGTGTCGCTCAAAAAGAGAATCACACCTAAAATGAGAGAACCGCACTGAAAGAAAAATTAAGTTTTTCGATTTATTCTTTCTTAAAAGACTTGTTTTTTTTTAATAATAAATAAAAAATAATTTCAAAAATATGTGCAATGGAGTACAAAAGGGATTAAAAAAGCTAGATACTTTTCCGTGTGTTTATATAAAAGTGTGGATAAACCCGAATCTAGATTTTTTTAAAGTGAGTACTTAAAATATTTTGAACAAAAAAGCCCGATTTACATATTTGACTAGCTGTTTAATAAAGTACTGTCAAATAAATGCTTTATTGATTTTCTATTCTGTCTGTATGTTTTTTCGCAAAAAAAAAAAAAAAATAAAAATGCAATCTCTCTTTCTGATAAAGATGATAATATAAAAAAGAAATATCATTAGAGTGTAGAACTTTTAAAATACGAAAATATTTTAACAAAATATTAGGTTCATTTAAAGAACAGTAGATGAAGTTGAATCATTTTTCTTGTGTTTGATAAAATCGATCAACTTATCAATATCAATTTCCTTCGGATAGCATTTGATTTTTAGCAATGTCTCAATATGCCTATCTGTTAGCTTGTTTCTGAATTTGTATTTTTCTTGCAACATTAATGAAAATTCAGACTCGCAGATATATGTCGTGCCAAACACTGAATAAAGGCAAAATATTAAATCCCTAACAATCGCTTATTTTTTAGGGCAAACATTTTTCCATTTGTCCGTAAATTTTCTAACAAACACGTTAAAGGATTATTAAATATGTTTATAATCCATTGCAAGTTCAATAAATCTTTAAATCTACCTTGCAAGTTTTCCAAAAATAAATTTGTTTCTTCTTTTATTTTTTATAATTTTTCTACATTTGGAAATTGTGTAAAAATTATCTGAATTTCTTGAAAATTGGATAAATCTTGGTATTGAATTTGATTTTTCAAAATGAAAAGTTTTCCTGAAAATTCATTTATTGCATGCATAAGTTCTGTCATATTCTTATCTTTGCCTTGTAATACAAGGTTTAAACTATTAATGTGATGGGTTATGTCGTAGAGTAAATTAGGGCATTTTAAAACATTTAAAGTGTCTGCTGCTTTGCTACAATCCTGTGATTGGAAAAAAGTTCTAATTCCGGTCTAAGATTGAAAAAACGCTCTAAACATTTTCCTCAACTTATCCATCTAACCTCCGTAAACATTAACACGTCACCATAATCTGCATCTATTTCTTTTAGAAATGCTATTAGCTTTCTGTGAGAAAAAGCGTTGTGATCTCCTCTTAGGCGGTTAATTATTTTAACGGCTGTTTTAATCGATTCTTTAATACCTATACTTTTTGAAAACAGAGCTTGTTGCAAATAGTAGATAGCGTTTCTTTTTCTATTAGAGCTAAAACATTTTTACTAAAAGCCTCAAAATAACTGCTCCAGTGACACTTCCATAAAAGAACTCGACTTTTAAAATCTCCTCAAATGATTTCAAAAAATTATCAACCATTCTTAAACAAATAATCACTTGACTAATATCGGATATGTTTACACTTTCATCAAGACACACGGACAAGTATTTAGCATTTTTTATACGTTCTGTCGTTTCCCATTGCATAAATAGCCCTTTATCATCAGTCTGGAGTACCACTGCTTCATGAGATAAACGCATTTCTATTTATAATATTCCCCATTTTTGTCCCTACTTCTCCAAATAAATGCATTATGGATAAGCATAGTTCTTAAAAAAAAAATTCCATCTTCAAAAGGGCGACATTTTTTGGCTAACTAATAATATATGCAGATTTAATTTGTTTATCAGTGGTGCAGTCTTAAGTTTTTTACTAATTGGTTTCTATCATTTCCAGAAACACAATGTAATCCATGATGTATTCTATCATAATGTCGCTTAAGACAAGATGCAAACATATATTTTATTACTTGATAACATACAAGGCATTCAGCTTCATTAAATGTATTGATAGAAAATAAAAAAAAGTGTTTCCCACTCAACATCCCACATACTTATTAAATATGTTTTTTCAAAGTCATGTAAAGAAATATGTATTCATACAAAGTATAAATAAACATGAATAAATTTATGTAGCTTATCAAATTTCTCAGTGTAATAAGCAAAATTTTAACTCTCTTCTAATTCTCGTGAAATTAAAAAAACACAAAAACATGCGATACAGTCCTTCTTCTTTGGCAATAAGAAAGACACTGTTTTAAAATTGTGGCGCACACATATTTTTTGTTGTTCATTTGGTTGCCATTTGAAATAATATAAACAAAGCGTATGAATTTTTTTTATACAAGATTTTGTAGCATTGTTTATTTATTACATTTTCTTAAGCTTTTGATAAGAAAATAAAACAAAAATATTTTTTTAAAAAATAAAAAGCCAATATCCACAAATACAGTGTGATATATAATTTGAAAAACTATGTAATAAAGGTTAGCGGTATTGTTGATTTGGGTACATTTCAAGGAAATTTTTGGTAAGAGTTTTTTTTCTTTTAGCAGCCCTGGTTGTAATATTCACGAAGAGAGTAAAAAACAGCCAAAAACACCTCGTAATCTGAACAATATGGATGAGCGACGCTGGTGTACATTAATGAAGTGTGATGGTTTTAAAAAAATTTGTAAAAACAAAGGCGACTGCCAAATTTTCATCCATATTTTCTCTTAATGTCTTTCGCTCTCATTACATATTTGGCTTGATATGTCGTACGGTTTGTATTATCGTCTAAGCCCCCCTTTACGAACGAATTTGTGAAAAACAAAATTTTTTTAAATGATTCTAAGTGACAGCAAAACAGAAAAGTTAAATTTAAAAAAAATTGTGGTTACACAATTTTTTATTTATTCTCTTTTTACAGGATGTTTTAAATTTAAAAAGAAAAATTATATTTTTACAATAATTGTTTTCCTTAACACGATTTTCAACAGTCCATTAATTTTTCGCGAATTTCGTAGAGAGATATTTTTCGGCGCGTATACAACAAAGAGCTTATATTAGTCTCAGAAAAAGGCCCTGAGACTCAGTGGATTATGGACTTGTATGCACAAAATAAATTCTTAAGTGAAGTCTAATAAACATTTTTTAATGTATCTTACAATTTTATAACACACATTTTTCAGAAACGTACCTGTCGCGTTAAAGGAAAAATAGGTGTTTTTTATTTCTTTCTTCTTTGTTTATCAAAAACAGCTGTTACGTTGTTACAAACTAACTAACATCAAGTAAGTAACAGTACGGCACAGAACAACAACAGAATGAGCTCATAACAAGCATTGAACAGTTTTGAGGTTTTTTCTTAAAAAAGGAAATTTTACTGTTTACTTAATATAACTGTGGTTTGGTTTACACATACTTTTTTAATGAGACAATGTAATTATCATTTTTTCGACTACGGAACACAAAGGAAAAGACACAGTGTGTGGTACTCAAACTTAGGTACAAGAAAGATGCGTTTGCTAATATAAGAACTAAAGGACCGACAAACAATTGAGAATCTGCGTCCTAAAAAAATGCGACGACATCTATAGTGAAAAACGTAATAGTCGAGACTCATCAAAAGTGTGAAATAAGGAATAATATATACATACATATAGGGATTTCGCTAAGTAAAGAAATTCAACCAAGGCAAAAAATATATAATTTTGTTTTTAATTTAAGCTATAACGCCCAGAGATAACAGCTTAAGGTAGAAGTACATACCACGCGATAGTGTACGCATGTAAAACCTTAACTCCTGTAAAAAAGAAGTTAAACTAGTGCATTTGCATTTTGACTCGTTGGCGTCAGAAAGTTGCTAGATTGTAGCTCATAGTGCATCGTTTTAGGTACTTTGCTTAAAATTCCCAGCGTTAAATATGTTTTTGTCTGCCTGCTGACTTTATAACTCGATTGTTCGTACTTTTTCAGCGGGGGATATGATCTCGCACACGGCCCTGAACAGAAATCAGGGAATTTTCTAACTGATTTGCCTTTAACACAATGGATATACCCCAATATTTTGTGACTCGTGTTCTCTGAATGTTTTCAGTTAAATACAGAGTCACTTGTTGCACGTTTGTCCAATTTTTTTATTGCTAAACACTATATAACGTTTTTTACGTATGATAACATCCATACCAATTCCAAAATTTTTTCATAAAAGACCCAAATTCCAAGAAATTCCAATAACATCTTATATTTGAAAACATTCATTTTACACCAAAGATATCAGGTAAACATCTATTTTTGTTGTTAGCGCTGTAATGTGTGGGTATATGGTATTTTAAAAGGTATGACGTTTCGAAGTCCTAAGACGTACAGTAACAATATATGTAAAAAAATATGTTAAGATTTTGTTGCTAAAATTCTCAAATGAAAATAAGATTTTAACTTTTTGCTACTCTGAAAACATTAGTTTACAAACTATATGTTTAAGATCACTACTTCTAAAAATTGTTTCTTTTGTTAAATAATTCTGCAGTCGTAAAAAAACTATTAAAAAAATTGTTGCATTCAAGCAATTACAGACTTAATTTTGGAATTTTCTTTTTAATAAACATTCGCTGTGTCGCTTTTTGGTCTTTAATTTTTTTTTTTTTTTTTTTTTTTGTTAAGGTTGCATACACGGAAGTAAATGGGCAATTTAAAACAATGACTTAAAATTTTCAGCTAACACTACCGCATTACTTGTTCAAAAAGTCTCTTGTGTATGCTTGGACTATGAGATATTTGTTCGAAATTTAAATTTTGAAAAATAGTATCCATAAAAGACAGCGATAGTTTTTTCATAATGCATTTTGATACTTGATCGAACCAGGTAAATAAACTTTCGTGACTTTCATGCTACTCAAGATTTAACTCTTGAATAATATAACCAAAGCATCCTCTTGAAGAATAGTAACGTCTTGAAATTTCGATGTATCACGTTGGTCATCGTCGTCGACTGGCAGTAGTTCTATAGCCTTATCGACCTTAGTTCCAACCTCCTTGAAACTGTCATTGCAGTTTGTTGTGTTGAGACATTCCCTATGGTCTGAACCAATGTTGGGCCTACCACTCAGCTGTTCTGTATTTCCTATATTTAAATTTTTTTGGAGTAGGTTAGTCATAAAGTCCACCTTTTTTCGGATGGCTCCGAAAAAGTGCTTCAAAATGTCTTGACTTAAACAGCCGGCGCAAATGTATTTCGTAAACATACTTGTGGAGCTAATGCATTGTTGCTTAATAAAATGCCTTTTTAGAAATGCTCCAGATTTTTTTATTTGCTACCACTGGCGAAGACATAAGGCTGTTTGTTCACCCACCATATTTCAAGTATTAATTTGGACTTCAAGAGATACTCCAAATGGTCCCTTTAAAAGACAGACTTAATATTTTTCGTTAATGAATGTATTTATATTTACTTTTCCAGTGTAAGTAAATGTACCTAGGAAATAATTAAGAACGCTGAACCAGTCATTTATAACTTACACTAGACCTGCAGTGCTTAAGGGCTTGTATAAATCTAAGCCGGTAGAATAACAGCTACGTATTGTGTTCGCTGTAGTGTTTGAAAACAACTGTGCCGCCAGTTTTACCTCTTGCATATCTGTAAATTTTATAAAAGACATTTACCGATTTTTAATCAACCGCTAAGCAACATTGACTCTCCTGCGTCCCTAACAGAAAGGTGCTTGTAAAAGTTATGGAGACAATCCCAGTGGATGTTTATTTGAAAGACCAGCAATTGTTTTCGTGCTAATAAGCTAATTTTTGACAATTACGGAAGTATCAGAAAGATGATTCCTTATGAGCTTTAGAAGATGAGATACGTCAGAAAAAGTAAATATTTTTTCAAATGGTTTCATAGAGTGCCTAAAAGGAAAGAGATTAACATTAAATAAAACATTGTAAAGAGAAAACATGTTTTAATGAAATACTAACTTAAAATCTTGCCATTGTGGCTTAAAATTCATTATACATAAAATACCAAAACCGATTTTAATATTATGTTCTAAAAGTCTAAAGAATCTATTTTAGTCCTAATTGTTGCCAAACAGTATATTCTAAGCAGTACTAAAGAATCTAAATTAATTATAATTGATACCAAGCAGTATCCAACTTATTTTCTAACTCTATTTAATGATTATTTTCTAAAATTTTATTTACTAAACTTATCGATAATACCACAAAAATTGAATTTATATTTGCTTTTTTATTGAAGAATGTACAAACCACGAATAGAAACCATGACCGATAAAAAAACTTGTCCTCACAGGCGGTAGAAATGAAAAAGTGAATAATTTTTATATATCTTGTAAAATATTGATGTATTTATGAAAACTTACCAGGTGAAACACTTAGGTCCTTCATCAACTTACGGTTCGTGGGTTTTATGTCGCAATACTATAGAAACGACTGGTACCCAACCAATTCACAAGTTCTAAGGGTTAGCGGCTTTGTGGTCATCTGGCAATCATAAATAAAAAACAAAGACTGCTTCTACGAACTTTTCAATCATCTGGCCATAACCACTTATGCATAATTGGCCGGCATTCAAACTCTATTTGGAACCTCGTCGCATGCGAACGTTTTCATTACCCTCATTTCGTCTAACGCTAATACGCAAATTTTTTCCTCCGGTTCCAAGTCAGATATTTGAGCCATGAAGTCGATAGCAGTGTTTAAAATACCTAAATTTAAATTAAATTTGCAACACGAACGTTACAGCTTCGACTTATGAGGTAAGAGATAGCCTTTTCGGTACAAACCTTTAGACCAGACGCATGTAAACCAATGACATTCGATATATCCGGCCATTTCAAGTTTATATCGCCTGTATATATTAATTTTCGGACTTGCCCTTCGTTGAAAATGGAATGCATTGCGCCCACAGCATTCGTTTGCCTATTTGGCATTCTAAATTCTTAATTTTGTTTTCTAAGACTAAGTACTTTTATTAAAAGGGTTTCGCGTTCCAAAGAATAGTCCAGAACTAGTGGGCTGTTTCAAAAGCATAAACGCTTATTAAAATATTTCACATTTTTCGACAGATTTACATACCAGGGTATTTTTAATAAATCTTTAAACAATTGCTTATTAAGTATCACCCAGAGACGTATATTTCAGCTAAAACACTCAGTCTGCATAAGTTCATAAATCAGTTTTGCGGCAATTTCTGAATTAATTTCCTTGGAAATTATTTCACTTCCCATTAAATCAGTTTCTTTTTTTTCTGTTTAGCTATTTCTAAAAGCAAAAGAAAATATGTATGTACATATACATATGTGTATTTTTCGTCAGTTTTTTTTTAATCTTGTTAAAAGATAAATTTTTTAGAAAAATTATTATTGTATATTTTTAGGCTTATATATAAAAGAAAATAAAAAAAATAAAATAAATAAATAAATAAATAAAATGTATTTGAAATCTTTTTATGAGAAATTTTAAATAAAAAACATTTAAAACTCATTTTGAATTTTATGAATATGAGGGTTAATTTTAAAACACTAAATTATATACATACATAATTAAAATAAATGTAAGATTCTAGAATGCTGCTGATTGTGTCAGCCACTGAGTACACTAGTCTTATAAAAATATTAATACATGTTTTATTATTTATGTAGACTTACGTTGGGACAGAATTTGGCAGTAGGAAAACTTTTCTTGCAGTATTTATAATGTGTGGACCTTCTAAATGCGCAAAAGCTGTTTCGAAAGGGAGTAGTGGCAGAGAGGTGCCTCTGAATTCTCAAATAAGCACCTCTAAAACTGCCTTGGCCCACGCCGGCAAATGACTGGCGAAATCCCCTGCCTTTCGTGCCCTGCCAATCAGGAACCTAGGGTGGCAAGTAACCCAATGCCTATTATGAACAACGGAAACACGAACAAATTTTTGGTCTCCAAAACCCCACCATCTTCTGCCAGTGAAGGAAATGCAAACAAGTCGTCGATTTCTGAATCTGTGCTCTCAAACAAGAAAACGCCCTAAAGGGACATAACTCCTGCCAGAACGGCCTTCCTGAAGCGACGTGCTTTTGAGCGCTTCACGAATAATTTGGGCAAGAAGCCACCAGAATCTTTGACTTCTGAGGAACTTGCTTTCCTACACTGGACCAAATCGTATTTGGCCTAACAGCATAAGCAACCCCCTCTATCGTCAAATGGCCCTCCTAAACGGCAATGTTCGGAAGACGAGGAGCAGAGGCAGGGCCAACAGCCCGGGACTAAACGTCCAAAGCCCTTGATATTAGTGAATAGGCCTTATAGTGAGGCGTCATCTCATACGGGATAACTCTGATTGCTCTATTTCCCGGAAAAACTGGGTATTAGTGCATCTATAGGGTTCTGGAAAGTCCTATGGGAAAACGATGTTGAATGGTATCGCAGGCGCGTTATGTCCTGCTCAAACGAGTGATCAGTCTTGCTTCTTAAGTAGGCCATTGCCCTTTTGGAAGGCCTATGAAAGGGTGCTAGAGTCGACGTGGTCTTTCTGGATGAGATTCCACGTCGGCCTATGGCCACTGACCGCATCCCCGACGAGCCATCCGATAGGAAGGAGATCCTGGAGCGGAAACCCACACATCCTTTCACATGATTGAATGGTTTCCACGGCCTCCGCATCGGATAGTTCATCCAGGAAGATTAGTCTCCTGCTGAGTCTCTGTCACCTTAACAGAAGAAAGGTGAAAAGATTTGCTACAGATTCGAGACGATTTTACAGGTCTACCAGGGGACAGAGAAAAACCGGTCTTGCGACGAGACCACTACTTCTTTCGCTCAAGAAAATATCTTTTTGATCGAATGGACATGGACTCTGACCCTCTTGGACTTTGACCAAGATGACGTCAACGTCATAGTCATCTCAGGAGACAATAATGGTGAAGGTAACTCAGGTTAAACTTTGTGTGGACAATTATAAGCTGCTACATGTAAGGGGGCCAGGTAAGATAAGATCGTGCATTGTAGCAAGCAAAAATCTGAGTATCTTCATTCTCTCTGAGTGAGGAGGATACGGTAACTTGCGGCCCCGGCGAACGCAAGGGGGTGCATATCTTTATGATTTTATCCTTTGTAGTAGTTTAGATATAATGAATACTGGAAGGGAAACCTACCTTTGTGGTTTGTAACAGAAGGTAGGTACTTGATGTGACAGTTTTGGTTAAAGAATGGAGGGTCTCTAGGGAATGCTCGTTCGCTGACTATCTATCTGTTTATTGACTTCGAGATTGCGGTTAGACAGCCTGAGACTAGAGTATTTCAGAACAGGAGCAGAACCTGTTCGAAGCATTGCATCACTCTATCCCGAACTCTTCCAGATCCTCCGATCATAAATGGTTACCATGATATCTGTTGAGACTTTGACGAAAGGGTGAAGGACGTGGCATGCGTACCAAGGGTCTGTAAGGGTAGAAAGCAACCACCAAGGTGGAATTCCGATCTGGGCAACGTATGTAACTAGTGTCGCCGACTGTTTAAAGAGGCTATCAGAAGATAGAAGTAGAAGGAGACATTGAAATGAACCAGCTGCGAAAAATCTTGGCATCATCAAGGACGGTCCCTGACTTCATTCAGAAGCCACGGGAAAGCTTGACCAAAAGCGGACAGGAGACTGAAAGTCGGAAGGACTTTTTATGGTAGAGCGTCAGTATATTGAAAATGCCCTTGGCTAGGCAAATGACGATTATCTTTGGATACGATCCCTGATAGGATAGATTACTGTATACCCAAACCCTTCCTGAATAGAATGTTCTCCGTGTGGCAAGCTCTCCAGAACCGGCAATTGAGCCCGGTTATGTTGAGGTATACACGAATGATCCAAATCCTCGGTAGGGGCTGTCTTTGTTCCAGCACACGGGGTGAGAGTATCCTTTAAACGGCTGAACGACTGATGTAACTTAGAAGCGGTGATCTCGGCGATAAAGGGGGCAGCGGACTGGTTGATATACGATAGGGAATATGATGCTAATATCCGGATCTCTACGGACAGTCAGGCTGCGATTTCTACTCGTCATCGCTACTGGTGTGTGATTACCGGGCATCTACGAGAGGACATTCAGACCTGGAGATTATCTGGGTCACTCTGACACCTGTGAGAACTCTGAGCACAGAATGACCTGGTGAGAATGGGCTGTCTCCTAGGTAATGATGAGATTGATCACTTGGTTGGGATGTCACTTTCCTCTTGCAGGATTCTGGTTATGCGGTACAAGTGGTACATGTTAGGTATCAAGATAAATTTGGCCCCTGTACGATTAGGTCTACCGTTCAAAGACTACTGTAGGGGTTGTCAGGATAAGGAGGAGGAGGAAACTGTCGAGCATTGAATGTGCCAGTGTCCAAATTTTTCGGATATTACGACCTTGGTATTTCGTTTCTACATGCCATATCGGACCTGACTGATGTGAATCAGTGGGATCTCTTGTTTTGCGCATGCGTCTGATTGGCCTATATCCCGCTGCGGACATGTAGGTCCTACGCTACCTATTATGGGCATCACAGTGGGATAAAGATTAGACCCACGTAAGCAGGACCAGTGTCTGGCTGCGCGTCGGAACTAACTATGTGCCTATTATTATTACGAAAACATAACAAAAACATAACTAAAAACAAAGCTGTTGACAGCTACGATACGGCCAAAAAAAACATCACCATAATTATATTAAGCAAATAGAGTGAAATTTTGAAAAATTAAAAAAATTTAAAATGTAACTAAAAATTGAAAATTAAAAAGTTAAAAACTGAAAAATCTGCACAATATAGAGAAAAACTTACTTTTAAAGAAAAAACTTCAAGTATTGTTCAGTGCTTAGGAAAACTGCAAAATATAGATAAATCTGCACATATGCAACGCTGTGTTTGCAATACCTGATTGTCCCATCTCTTCCACTTTAGGCTGATGTGGACGGAAAATGAATCTCTTACTGTTCCACATATACAAAATTTCTTTTTTAGTATGAATATGTTTAGATGCCACGCCAAATTATCCAATCTCGTTCACTTATGATGGTATTGCACATGAAGTTGTTTGAACTAAAATTAGACACTTCTACTCTTAAAGTAGAAATAAATTACACGTATAATTTCGTCAATAATATAATGACTTTAAGAATTTAAGCGCATGAAAAATCGAAAATTATACAACACGCGTTAAAATCACATATTCTGTCAGCTGTTAGTATATTGAAAAGTGATTCATATTCTTTTATTTATTTTTTATTATCAGCTGATAGCTGTCAAAAGTACACAAAGCGTTAAAAAGTTCAAAGTTAACCAATTTTCTGACGCTAACGCTTCAAAATGTTTTTATATAACTCGTTCTATAGAAATACACTAGTTTAATTTTTTTGACAGAGGTCTAGAGCGCACTTACACGTGGTACTTACTTCTACCCTTAACATTCTCAAGATATACAAAAATCGATACTTAGTTTTTTTGGGAGGTATCATGAAATTAAAAGAAAGAAAATGAATCTACCTGAAATATCGAGAGGTTCGACAGCTTTCGATGTGTTGTTTACTCAGCCATATAAAAAGCACATCGATGCGAACGAGAATCAGTTTAAGTAAAGCTAACTCATCGAATGTGTTATTGGTGTAAAGAGAGTTTATAAGGAGTAAACTCGTGAAGCTACTCGTAGTAGTGAAGTAAAAACCAGTTTAATTGGGGCTAACTCAGTAAAGAGAGTTAAGTGTGGATAACCTCTGGTTGAAAAGGTTGTGATCAAACCTAAGCTATAGCTACGATCGGGTTGGAAGATCCTTAGGTAGAAAGATCTGTTCAGTAATTGTTGTTGTTTACAAAGTTGTAAGCAGACAGAGTAATTAAGAATAAAAATTTTTATTGCTTGTAAAAAGGTTAAAAGCACTGATGCACAAAACTGGAATAAAGGATTTTTAATTAAAACTAAACACATAATTTATTTTATTTTAACTACAATCTAGGAACTCAAAAATACACGTTTCTAAAAAGGTAAAAACATAACAATATTAATTTTGCATGAGCGTTGCACCGCCCAGTTGGAATTTCCGAAATATAGCATATACAACCTATAATTCCTTACTTATATTTTACTCGTATATATATATAGTTCCTTTATATATATAATATATATATATATATATATATATATATATATATATAATATATTATATATATATATATATATATATATATATATATATATATATATATATATATAATATATATATATAAAAAAATTGGTTCAGCAGTTTAGCGATTTATAAGCTTCAAATATATATGCAAACACACGTTCATTTTTATATAATTATAAGTGATATTACTTTTTTTTTGTACAGTGTTTGTTATTTTTTGTAAAAAGGTATATTACAACAAAATCTCGTGACGAAATAGATTCTGATTTGTGTGTTATGTTCCTTTTAGTAGATTTTGATACATTTTTTTTGAGTTATTCATATAGAAAATAAACCATTAAATGAGAGTAAATATAAGTCTACGTATGTAAATGTTCCTGGTTCTCTATATATTAAGAACAAATTGAACATAGAAAAGCATTTTTGGCAGTATTTCGCCTTTAATCAGTGACTTTCTTTCAATACTTGCGAAATTCCTCTTGTTCTTAACAAAAATTTAATGAAGAAGCCGACTTTAGGTGGTAAATAATTACGTTAAATTGAACAACTTTTGATCGGAAAATGTTTATGAATTTAAATATTGAAATATAGTGAAAGAGAGAAGAATGTGAAAGAATTTAAAAATATATTTTTTTCTTCCTATTCCATAGATGTTTCAGAAGTTTCATTAGCTATTCGCACCTCATTCATTAGAAAGTTCGTCAAAGCACATACCAATGAAGTCTTAAGAGACTTAATGTTGGGCAATCTTGTTTGACAAACCATGTCCACAATTTGTTTAGTAACTATACTTCAAAAAAAGACAAGCGAACCTGAGTTGGTGTAACCAGCAGTCGCTGCTCTTTCTTAATTTAAGATGACAATTAATATATTTATGTTTATGTAAGCAAAGACGTAATTAAATAATTACTAAATATAAGTTTAAAGAAATTTAAATTTTATTTTATTTATTGAATTAAAATTTGCATAAATTTTTATAAATTATTTAATTAAAAAGGAATAAAATGAAAGGAAAATTCTAAATAAAAACAAGTGCTGAAATAAAATGAAAATTAATAATCAAATATTTGGGAATAAATTAAAGAAAACTTTAAGAAATTAATGTTAAGAAGGGATTAATTATGAAACACACCCTAAAGAAAAAATAAAAAAGCGAAATATATTAAAAATAAAAAAAGAACTGTTGCGATTCCTACGGAACCCTCCAACAGTAGAAAAAATAAAGATTGAAAATAAAAATTGTGCTTATAGTAAATCATCAAAAAAATGAAAAAATGTTGCGGTTCACAAGGGGCCCTTCAACAGTAAAAATAAAAAATAAAATAAAATAAAATAAAATAAAAAAGGAGCGCTAAAAAATATTTATAGATAATCAAAAAGAATTTTTTTTAATTAGGGAAATAAATATTATTTTGCATGTTTAATAACAAATATTTTCATTTTAAAATTACAATTTAAAAGCAAATGTATTAAAAGAATTTGGATAATTAGTTTTGAGATGAAATAATTATAAAAAAGTTTAAATATAGTAAAAGATACACTTTAAACTTATTTTTAAATAGTTAAAATAATCATACATAAAATGTCAAACCTCAATAATTTAATTAGACCACCTGTACTACCCTCTGTTCCTGTACCGGGAAATCAGGTAACATTTAATATGAGGGAATTAGAAATACAAATTCGTAGAATAGTCACTGAAGCTATTCTAAAACAGGATTGTGCAAATAATAGCAATCCACAAATTGACCAGGACAAAACTATTGATCCCGAACATAGGGCACAGTTAGCTGACCTAGATAGGGTACACAGGTCGTGGTTGGGTGTTTGAGAGAGTTCGCCGGTCAACAGGGTGAATATAGTTCTTGGAGGAAATCTGTCGAACGTATTCTTAATTTTAGAAACATTTAAAAGGAACCCCTGAATATTTTGAAATTTTAAGTATCATTAGAAACAAGATTGTTGGCAGTGCAGACACGCTTAAATTGGGAAGTATATCCCACTGCCTAACTCTACATTATGCTGACAAGAGAGATGTCAGTTCCCTTGAGTATCAACTAGCAATGCTAGTAAAAGGAACTGAAACAGTTCAAGAGTTTTACCAAAAATTACACAATCATTTATCCCTCATGCTATGGACATAGGACAAAAACCACAACACGTCATAACTCATACCTATAGGGATAAAGCTCTTGATATATTCATAAGATGGCTAAAGGTAGATCTACCTAGACTATTGGTTATCAAAGAGCCAACGGGCTTACCCAAAGCACTGCACTTGTGTCCCAAATTGGAAAATCAAAATTTTAAAACTAATTATGCACATAATAGGAAATTCATATCCTCCGCTTCACGCAACCAATCTACATTTATCCGAAATTAGCGCACATTCCACCGCCACCTCGACCAAATAAAGGGCCAAATTATTTAAAAAAAAAACGTGATCAACTCCTTCAGGGCTTAAGGAATTCCAAAATCAAGGTGCAATTCCATAATATAATCAAAACAACCAAAATTACTATGCACCACCAAGACCTTTTTCTCCTAAACCCCAGTCAAAGCCAGAACTTATGGACGTAGGTCAAAGTATAAGGACCAGAAATATAAACTACATGAGCAGAGCAGCAAAATATTAACCTTTTCGGAAAACGGCCACCGCTACAACCTCCAGGAGCACGTAAACAGAGCAGGAATTTTCATTTGAATTCTCAAACAGAGAATATATAGGAAAGCAAAGAACGGATAACATTAATAGATACTTAAATCAGGTACCATATCAGGACGAAACTTCGGAAGAAACATAACATGACTATGTAGAAGGAAATATTACTGACAAAACAGACTACGATCATGACAGTATGGAAGAAATCCATTTTTTAGATTAAATTCGTCCACCTTCCTACATTTTGAGTGTAGGATGGACAGTGGAAAATTTTTAAGTTTTTGATGGATACAGGCTCACATAAAAATTATATACGACCAAATTTGTGAAAAATCCAATTTCGAACAAAGAAAATTTTATGTAAATTCAATTGCAGGAAAAATATTAATTCTTTTTCATACCAATTCTTTTTTATTTGGACGAACAGATGTACCAGTAAAATTTTATTTATTACCGGAATTAAAAACATTTCATGGCATTATCGGAAACGAGACTCTGAAGGACCTTGATGCTGTTATTGATACCAGACATAAATACATGAAGATAGGAAATGGAAAGAAAGTTTTGCTTAAAGAATTTTTAGAGGACAATATTAATATGACTAAAATTCGAAAAAAAGGACTTGCTGACAAATGCTGTTTTAAAATACCCTAATCTCTTTTCTTTCACCAGACTAAACTAACTTACACCACTAAAATTTTAGGAGAAATACGGACAAGAACAGAAGACCCCACATATTCTAAAACATATCCTATGAGTTTATAAAAAGAAGTCGAGACTCAGGCAGAAACCTTGCTAGAAGATGGTATTATTAGGCTATCGAAGTCACCATACAATTGACCTGTGTGGATTGTTCCCAAAAAATGGACGCAAGTGGACAGAAAAAATTTAGAATGGTCATAGATTACTGAAAATTTAGCGCTGTTACTATTGCAGATAAAAACCCCTTACCAGAAATTAATGAAGTACTTGCTCAGTTAGGAAAAAGTAAATATTTTGTAGATTTAAAAAGCGGTTTCCACCAAATTCCCTTGAAACCCAAAGACATAAAGAAAGCAGCATTTTCTATTAACAATGATAAATACGAATTCACTCGATTACCATTTGGACTAACAAATTCAACAGCGGTATTTCAACGCGCGCTGGATGACATTTTAGGTTTTCATATCGATGTTAGGTATTATGTTTATATAAAGAGTACGCCAAATAATTTTTTTTTTTTGAAAATGCTATAAAAAGAAAAAAACTACTGAAAATTTTCTCAAATTTCTTTTTTTATTTGAAAGTACAATCCTTCCGGTTAATAATGAAAAATAACTTCATTCAAATGGCTGCCACGGCTAGCCATGCAGTAGCCTACACAATCGGTCCAATTTTTAAGCACATTATCGATAGTGTGCAGCTGTATTTCATCAATGGCTTCACGAATATTGTCCTTTAAAGCGTTAATTGTCTCTGGCTTGTTGGCGTAACGCTTATCTTTGACAGCACCCCACAAATAATAGTCCAACGGTGTCCAATTGCAGCTCCGAAGTGGCCAAGCGACATCAGGTCTGCGGCTGATAATGCGATCTTCAAAAACAGGGCGCAAAACATCGAGTGTAGCTTCGGCTGTGTGGCGCGTAGCGCCATCCTGTTGAAACCAAATGTTGCTAATATCCTCCTCTTCAATAATTGTGAACAAAAATTCGTTCAACATAGCCCGATAACGATCGCCATTGACTGTAACGGCCACTCCTTGCTCATTTTCGAAGAAAAATGGCCCAATTATGCCTCTGGACCAAAATTCGCACCAAACAGTGACTCGTCTTTGGTGTATCGGCTTTTCAATGTATGCGTGCGTGTTTTGTGAGCCCCAAATGCTACAATTTTTATTGTTTACATACCCGCCAAGATAAAAATGAGCTTCATCTGAAAAGACGATTTTTGATTCTGCAGCATTACCATGATTTTCAAAGCAATATCGCAATATTTCCCAGCGTTGTTCAAGCGTATACATAACCATATTCGTTCAGCGGAAGGATAAAACTAATTATCTGTCAAATCAGACATGAGCTAAGTGTTACCATTCACGAAATAAGTACTAATTGAAAAAAAACGTTAGATGGCGGACCCTTTAGATGACAATCATTTTTAGCCCGAACGAGAATTCGCATTTCAAGGATACTTCAGAAATACTTCGTACTTTACACGAAGCTAACATGAAAGTTCAGCTTGACAAGTGTGAGTTTTTTAAGAGCAAAGTGGAATTTTGTGGTTTTTCATTTCTCGCGAAGGTATACAAACAAACCCAAAAAAGGTTGAAGCTATTGTGAATTTTCCATATCCAGCTATATTAAAAGATTTATGATCATGTCTCGGTCTCCTGGATATTATCGACGCTTTGTGAAGGATTATGCTAAGATAGCAAAACCTTTAAGAGGCCTCTTAAGACACGAAGGTTAACACCCACACAATAAGTCTGTCGATGTCAATGCCTTATCGGCTACAGTGATGATAGCTCTAATGAAAATTTAATTCCATCAGTAGAATGTCCAATAAACTTGTTTAATAATCAGATTTATACTGTTACAGGTGAAGTCAGTGAATATTAATTTAAATTACCTTTTCCCACTTGCCATAGACATATCATAACAGCTCAAATTTTTACAGAAGGCGAATTGGTGGTAATTCTGAAAAGATATCTTATTCTAGCGTGATAAACGGATTATTTACTTCTGAAAGCATAAAATTCGAACAATATACCCATACTTCACATTATGCGGGAAAAATACTCCACCTAGAAATTTGAGGCACTGAAAAACATTTAAGACTAACGGAAATAGATAAGCTTACGAAATTTGCACAGGCAACAGTGACAAAACCTCGGTCGATAGCAGATATTGGAGAACCAATAAGGAAAATGATGTTTAATTTTGGCGTTTTAAGAATGGTTGTCGTAGATAACCAAATAGCATTAAATTCTGAATCAATTCTTTTTATGCTTAAGGATCAGTTGAATATGAAAGTTTTCAAGACTCCACCATAAAGAAGTACTGTAAATGGACAAGTGGAGCATTTTCATTCAACCTTGTTAGAAATAATGCATTGTCTTAAGACAGGAAAAGTACATAATAGTTTTAAGGAATTATTAGATGGATCATTTTATGAATACAATTAAACTCTACATTCCACAACAAGTAAGAAACACATCGAGATGTTCTGTGAAAAACAGTTAGCACAAGTCCTGAGCAATATGAAAAAGCAAGGATAAAAAATATAGAAGCAACTGTTGAAAAGCAAAAAATAGATATAGAACATCATAATAAAACAATAAAACCATTTAAAGATTGTATACCAGGTCAAAAAATGTATGTAAAAATTTACAAAAGATTAGGATCGAAATTATCCTCAAGATATAAAGAAGAAATAGTGAAAGAAAATAATAAAAGTACCGTAGTGACGGAATCTTATAAAACGATAAATAAAGATCATATAAGAAATTGAATTGAATTAATTTTGATCACCTTGTAAATTTGTTTTTTTATTTTTGATAAAAATTTGTTTTTAATTACAGATTTTGTCTACTACTGCTGAAAGTAGACGTGCATATACTTAACTACACATACATAGTGACAATAGGTAACGGACACGGAAAAATTCATGATGAAACATTCAAGCTTATACATCCGATAAATATAAGTTCTTACGATGATCTTTTACAAGAGACAAAATATTACGTAGACAAATATATACCTAGAACAAATCCACTTTATTCGACAATGTATCATGAACTAGGACAGACAATAGATTTGCTGGAAACAATCAAAATACCAGTAAGACAAACCAGATCGACAACACGTTAGGAAATATTTGGAAATTTATTGCTGGATCACCAGACCATTATGACGCAAAATTCCTTTAAAAGACTAGATGAAATGGTAGACAACAATAATAGACAAGTTATAATAAACACAGACTTTGCAAATCAAATTAATAACATTACAAGAGTTATGAATAAATTTTCAAATATAATAAAAAAGGATAGCACAATTGTAAACGAAGATGTAGAAAAATTAGGAATAAAGTAAGATTAACTAAAGAATCAATTGTGAATATAAAGTACGAGTATGTCATTCAATGGGCAAGAATAATGTAATCAACTCATTTTTGTTAAATAAAAAAGAAATGGCACTGACCATAAATCAGTTAGAAACTGAAAATATGCCCTTCAGCAGTTTGGAAGAGGCATTAAAATAAGCTAATATTTATGTTTTTAGCAATTTCTCAGATCTTATATACATATGTAATTAAAATAACCATAACTGATTCAATTTTGTATGAAATAAAAAATGATTTTATAATAAACTTATATTAACAAATATGAAATATGAATGAAATTTATGCATTCAAAAATAATTGTAAAAACTAATAAAATTAAAATGTGTAAAAGATACCATTTAATAAATTTAAGTAATGGGATTTGTATTAAAAATATTTTATCTGAAAATAAACCGTCACGTACAACCAGCAATGTTCAGCGCATTTCACGTATCGAACAGATCTCAGATGACTTACTTGAAACAATCAGTACGGAGGTTATGAAATATGATCTGAAAGGTACATTTCAACAGTACAATTCGCATTGGTGAGAAGTCTTATACAAATTTTGAATCACTCCAAATTATACCTATACCAGCCTCCATGCAACAAACTCCATTTGAAGAAGCAAGATTAAATCTATTATCATTGGAATCACTACAAGAGCTTAAAATGCTTAAAGAGCTTAAAATGGAAGCGTCGATTAGAAATTTTGCTATATTTATGACCTTCCTAATCACAGTCAGCTTGGCAGTTTGGATAAGAAGAAGTCACGGAAGAGAGCGGTAATGACATTGGTTTTACAGCCCACAAAATGTTTTACAGATTGAAAAAGATATAATCGGAACATCGCTCAGAAGGATACATGACTTACTTTATTTCTGAATCGATCGGAGACGATCGAATTTAGGGAGGGAGGAGTTAAGAATAAAAACATTTATAGAGTAAAGAAATAATTCGAACAATATCAATATGTTACAATGATATTTTAATAAGAATATTGCTGAGGTTGTCTTTCCGATAAATGAAATTAAAAAGGCATAATTAATTAATGTAATAAAAATTGTATTTTTTAAAGTTCAGTACAATTAACAGACAGAAATGAAAGGTAACTTTACAAAGAAAATCATCTTCAGCGACGAGTATACTTTCACCTTAGTGTATTCGTTAACAAGCAGAATTGCCGCATTTAGGCAAACAATAATAAACTAGTGTCTCGGAGTCATTGAATATATTGATCGACGGATAGGTTGTGCCACCGAATCCGTGGCGAGCATTTCGCCAATATTTTGTTTCACAAATAAATCGCAGTTGATCAACAAGATGGTATTAATTCAAAATTTTAAAATGTTCAGTAGAGGTTAAAAAACTGTTGCACTTTCATTTTAAGAGACTTTGAAAATCCAGATACATCATAGTAAGCAAATTCCATTTGAAAATATATTTGCATTGTTTTTAATTAAAAATTTTGCAATTATTGAAAAAAACCATTTTTCTGATTCCTCGATATTTTTTTTTTTTATTATTATTTTTAGCTATGACGCTTTGTTAAAATTTTAATAAAGTTTCAAAATATTTTTTTCAACTAAAGGGTATTAATTAACCCGAACATTTTTTATACTGCTACGAGTAGTCTTTATTAAATGATAATATCATATATATTATGTACAAAATTAAATACCAATTTAAATATTATATGTTTAAATTAAGTATCTATTAAATTTTTGTAATACCACTCATAAATATGTTTTTGAATTATATTTTTTTTACAAGTTCCTTAAGATCTTTTTTCTTATTCTCCGACAGGGGCATTTCCGAATAAATAGAGAATAAACTATGTAAATAAATAATAAGTGTATGAGATGTTTATTTATTGATTATAGCAGAAAAGAATAATGAAATTATTGCATTACAAACTTACTTAAGATTTTCCCAAAGGCTGATGCATTTGAAATTGTTTTTCTGAACAGTTACTTTTGAAAAATCTTTATCCCTCTAAGAATCATTATAAAAAAAGTAATTGAGATTTTCGTATTCGACTTGCAACACTTTGATATTATGCCAGTTAGCTCTTTTATTGGCAACATTTTTAACAAAATATTGGCTCCATTGCTATTGAAACTCTTAAGATCATAAAATCGACCATGCTGGCATTCATGAACTTTCATCATATGGTATGCCAGTCTTTTTAGCGGCAGCTATTAATGTGACGTATTGATCTGCCGTATATATCGGTTTGCTTAAAAGATGTCTTTTTATTTGCTTTTTCTATAACGCTATGAACATTATCTCCTTCATTTTGGGAGTGGCCTTGAATTAAATATTTATGAGTTATGCTTCATATGTTATATTTGTGTTTGTATTTGTTTTTTTTTTTTTTTTTGCTGTGCACAACGGTTGTCGGAGTAAAAAATTAATTAAAATTCTACAGTTTTGTTCGATTCTTGCACAATTTTTATTATATTTAAAAGATCGCACGTTCCAATTTCATGCGACCCACGTTTTTCTTCGATTTCAGTCCAGAGAAAACATTCCCCGTGTTTGACTTTAAGGTCACTTACGGTAAAATTTTAACAATTTATTTTACTTTTATAAAAAAGCTTGAAGTTAACCCTTTTGGCAATGGAAGAATTGATTGCAAATCATATACAGCTACATACATTACCATATTGTTTATCTATATCTTTTTCTTTTCTACACAGTTTCTTTTATAATCCTAATTTGGAAATATTTTTCCACTTGCGTCGGAATTTGAAAACGATGCGAAGAGGTCACATTGATCTTTTTTCGGCTTGAAAAATGAAATATTAAATTCTTATTTGATTATTCTGTGGCACATAATTTCATTATTTCACATATTTCTTAGTAATCCTTGTATAAGTCTTCATTGCTTTTATCGCTCTCTATAAACTCACGGGATATTGGGCGCGTAGTAGTGGGACTCAATTTTGCGAATATCCTTTAAAAATTGCCTTATTCCATCCTTGGTTACTGGACAAACACTCTTGTACTTATGCTTTCCACGATAATCAGGTTCCAGAAATCCTTCTTCGCTTTTTTCTTTCAATTGCTGTTGCAATAACTCTATCATTTATATCTAGAGTCGCTCTAAAATTTTTTTTGCATACTCGGATAAGTTTCAAGTCCATTTCAAAGAAAAAAAAACATTGTTAAAACTATGGTCATTTTGAGTGCTTAAATATCTATATTTAGGTTTTATCTGCTTTATGTGACTAGAATTCCCTCTGTCTTTGTAAGTCAGCTGTATCCCACTACTTTTGAAATATTTGAAAACGTGCAGATTCTTTTATTTTTTTGTTGCACATAAAACGGTAGGTTTCTCCACAAGTAGCTCGCAAGCACTTTTTTTTTTCGTCTAGGATTATATAGCGAAGTATAGGAATATCCTGAGTTTCGTTGACGTTGAGTTGAGTTGACGTTTTTGTTTCTTGTTTTGTGTTTTATATTAAGTACGTTTTTTTCTTCCATCAACTACTTCCAGCATTTCTATGTCTGAATAACTGCTTCGACTAACTAATGACTAATTCGAACCATCGCTAAACGGATTTACAGAGCTATAACTATTATTGTCACTATGTATATCTTCTAAATGCAAAGACGCTGAATAGTGTTGTAGGCTTGGATCCGTCATAATAAACTTTAATTAACTATTGCTTATTCGTACAATATTAAACACTATAATTTCTTATATTCTAATATTTTTATTATTACTGCAATGAGCAATTGGTTTCGGTATCAGCAAATATTAATGTTAAAGTAAATTTATTATAAGCACGATTTCATAAAAAGTGGTTATAACTAAAGAAGGATTGAATTATTTCATGAAAAGAGTCACAACTCAAAAAATGTGAGCAATTTTACCATAAAAAGTTACATTTCGAATTAAAATCATAAAGTAAAAAAAATTTATCAACAAAACAGTATCAACTCAAAATACGACCAAATTTTAATAAAACAATTTGATTATTTTTATCTTGAATTAAGGCCCAAATCAAAATAATACTTTTTTATGAAAATATTAACTTAAAATAATATCTTTTTGGTGATATAAAGGTAGTCACAAAACTATCACGCAAATGGTCTCAAATGTGACTTTCGAGATATTGATGTAGTTAGTTGATTTCTTGAAAAAAGGGAAATTTTAGTTAGCACCCTCAAGTGCGAAATTTGAATCCTTCTATCATAATAAAAAATATTAAGATATTTATCTGCAAACCTTTTGTTTTATTTACAATTAACTTTGTGCGTTTTGGTTGAACCAACCTTTAAATGTACATATGTATATCTCTATGTGGGTATCAAATAAATACCAAATATTTCAGCTACTTTTTTTAATTGTGTTGAAATGCAGCCTATGTATTATTTTGTTTTACATTACTAATTTATTTTATAACACTGAATAAAATACAAAAATTGCAAACAGAAAACACATAATTTAAAAGAGTAAATTTGAAAACGCAATAAAACTAAAATGGTTTGAAATTTTGCCAAATTTATTGCTTTGTTGTGAAGTACAATCGCTCTGTTCATATATGAAATATTATGTCATTCATATGGCTGCCGCGGCTGGCCTAACAGTGCCCCGTCATCACAAATGTTGGTTTAATAAATCGATTGTGGAATGAGATGCGTGGCAAATTGCTCAATTCTGTTGAAACCAAACATCGTTCACATCAATACCGTGAAAAGCAGGCACAAAAAAATCTCTTATCATGGTGCGATTGATCATAATAGTTGTGCCGTGCTCATTTTCAAAGAAATATGGGCTAATGATACCCCCACATAACAAGCCGCACCAAACAGTCACTCGTAATGGGTGCATTGGCTTCTGTATAGCCACGTTTGGGTTTTCTGAGCCCCAGATACGGCAATTTTGCTTATTAACATACCCACCAACATGAAAATTAGCTTCATCCAAAAAGATGATTTTTGCAATTTGCGTTCAATTGTCTCTGTTTTAAAAATAAATTTCTAATAAATCTCAACGTTTCCAATAAATCAAGCGTAAGTCGAACCATTTCGTTCAATTGAGTTAATATACTGAATTTTGTGATAGAAAAGGTTGTCATAAGTTTTGCCAGATTCAAAATAACCGCTGGTTCAAATTTAAACCATAAGTATGATTTTTAATGCACTTGTTGCTATGTTTGCTAAGCTCAGATCAGCTTTCAATCACTAACACAAATCAATTTGGATAGTACTTAAAGATTGTTGATCTGAGCATAGCAAGCATAGCACCTGACTTATCAAATTTCATACTTATGCTAAACATTTGCTACATTTTAGTTATGAATACGGCCGTTAATGTGGAAATATGTACCATAATAATAAATATATAAAAATAAATGAATTCATAATAAACCTATGTTATATGTATGTTTAATTTCAAATCAGCTACAGATCATTATATATATTATCACCTATATAATCAACATGTTGCTTAGTTATTTTTGTTACGTTTCGTGTGTTTATGTGATGTAAGCCCTTTTCAATTCAGGCATTCAAAAAAGTTGAAATAGTGTATTTTCATAAAGCAAATTACAAATAAAGTCTGCAACACCTCTAACGTGAAAAAGTTGGCAACTTTCAACTTTTAGAGGCACTGATAGTTGAACAGCTGACTTGCATTTTTTGTGAAGTGATACTGTTTTAAAAACGAAATTAAACCAATGAAGCCAAAAAAATTTAATTAAATATATTTCCATGGGGAAATTAAATAAGTTGAAGTTGTCTGTACAACAACTAATTTTTGTACAAAAACAACAGGCAATATTTTTTGTACATTGTCTGGTAGATGTCAAAAAATTTCCATATAAAAAACGTAAACAAAAATTGTATGCAGTTAATACTTATAAATTAGGAATATTTTATTTTTTGAAAATTTTAATTTTCAAATATTTAGTTTTTTGGACGTCTTTCAATTATCAACATTAAATATTTAGACATATTTATAAACATATTATTTTTAATTCGTTTTGAAGCATATTTTTTGCAGTAAGACATAGTTTAACGATATTCTTGGATCGTTCTTTATAGTAAGTCTCTGCTGTGCAAGGAAATGTTTTGACAACATGTGAATCATGGTGAACAAAAAAAAGCTATCTGCCGGACAAGCAACCTCACCTTATGTAATTTCACAATGATATATTTCCATCCCCACTTTTACATAAAAATAATAAAGAAAGAAAACAAAATTAAGAAACTAACTGATTTCTGTGTCGTCTCTAAAGCATGTTGTGTAATTTACCGTCATTAAAGCGTTTTAAGCCTTAAAGAACCAAAAGCGCTAAACTGCCAACGCGTATTATGTATCTTCACCTTAAAAGTTATGATGCACACGGTTATTTCGATTTCATCTCGGCTTTGTTTTAAGTTAAAATCGATTTCATTTCTCATCTTGTTCTATGACAATTTGGAAAAAGAATGTGATGGAAAACGAAATTTGTATTTTTTATTTCTTAAAATCGAGCAAGCGGTTATTTACTTTTTAAATTTTTAATATAGATACAAAGTACATAGGTATTTGAAAAAAATTCGCTACCAATAACTCGGTCTCTACGGGAGGGCATATTAATACCACTGTGTATACATCGTGGACACACCAACAATAATAACAACAACCATACAAAAAAATTTACTACAGTGTATGAAATTTTACAACATAGTTTGAGTATGAGATAGCAAATATTAACACATAATAGCTATCTCTTTTTATAACACTCTGTTAAAAATTTATATTTTGCTGTCATTTTATTATTGGTGACATTTCGATGTAGTAAAAGTAGTAATGTAAACAACTGATATCTTCTTTATTAGATGTCATATGTGACCTCACAGTGTACACTGTGATCAGAATTACCGTTGGGATTTTTCAAAAAGTTATACAAAGAGAGGACTTAAAAAAATGTTGCACATTTTTTCATCCATGTTTTTATTTAAATACATAGTTTCATAATGGTATGACGTTTCATTTCGATGGCTGGGGTTGACATTTAAGAACACACTCGAACATAATTTGAAGCATCGTGTGAACAAAATGGGTCGTTTTTGGAAACTGGTTTTTCGAACAAGACAATAACCCAAAACTTACAGCAAACATTATAAAGACGAGTTATTACAACATTCTCAAAAAGCTTCATTCTCTTTTTCAGTTACCTAACATGAATCTCATAAAAAATCGCAATTAATCACAAATAAGCGCAATTAAAATCAAATATAGCTTAAAGAATGCTCGTGATAACGAAGTATAAAGTATAAATTTGCAATAAATATGGTCATTTTGCAAAGAACACTGGTCTTCAAAACACAAAAAATGAAATAATAAAACTATATGGAATATAATGATTTTGATGCGCTGAATTCAAACTCGTTTTTAGTTTTTTTCCATCGGGCTCCAATTTTTTTTTTTAATAATAAACACGAAGGGACGAAGAGAAAACTCTAGAACTAATTTTGGCATTAAAAGGTGCTGCAGCAGAGATTCTCGAAACTATGCCAGCCAGCTGTAAAAACAACTACAACGACTTAATAGTGGCACTACAGAGTAAATTTGGTGACGAGCACAAACACGATTTGTAGCGTATGGAATTAAGGTGCCGAAAGCAAAAGGCTATTGAGTCACTACAGGCCTTTGCAATGGAAGTCGAGAGGTTGGTGCAGCTTAGTTATCCAAGAGAAACCCACCCACTAGTAGAGCAAATTAAGATCGAAGCCTTCATTAAAGGTATAAGGGACCAATATTAAGCATGCGGTATGCGCTGCTCATAAGGCAACCTTTGTAGAGACCGTGGCGTTTGCACTGGCACAGGAGACCGCTCTACAGATATCCAAGCAACAGGTACATAAGGCGTATAGCATGAAAACTGTAAATACCAAAGAGATTTCATTACAGCTATCAAAGCGGTGGTAGAGCGACTTTTGGCCGAAAAAGAGCAAAGGACAAAAAGGAGGTGCCAAAACTGTGGCAAGAGCGGTCATTTTCAAAGGCATTGTAGAGCAGCGCTCAGAAGGGCAAAATTTGCGTCACCCTGGAGATATGACAAATGGAAAAACACTATCTATAGAAAGTCCGAAGAATTTCCATTAGATGGGCTTAGGTATACACAACAGAGTAAAAATAAATGAACGCCGTAATGTAAATGAGGTTGACCATAGTGGTGAATGGCATCATAGAGGCTGTGACATGAAAAGATTGCCACGTAACAGTGAACTTTGTTACAGGAGTGTAAAGAGTAAGAACGAATGTAAGATAGTCGCTGATAAAACAGGTGATAAGGCCAAAGAGATCATTATCAGTATCACACAATTACGTCTGGAGGTTAACGAGGACTGGTCAACGGCTCAGAGGAAAGACCCTATACTGACATTATCCTTGCCAATGCAGACTTAAATGCGAGGCAGTGTTACGAAAATAAAAATACAACACTGTATTGTGGGATTTTGCTATATTTTGTGTCACTCTGTCAATTTAGCAATACTGCCACATCGATCATCTTTACGTTACATTTGAATTAATTTATATGATAGAAGATGGTCGATATTTCCTGAACCTTTTAATTTAATTTAATTAGGTATATAAAGGGGCTGCTTTATCTACACGTCAGTTAGTTATCGTTTGGCTATCGTAAGATAAAGACGTGTTAAAACGGAAATAAAAGTGCTGTATTAACGAATATTAAGTAATGTATTAAGACAAATAGTATAAAAGTTATTGTGTAGTAAAATATAAGCCGTAAAACAACAACATAAAGCGGTATTTATTTTATTTTAACGCAATTTATACGAACTTAAACATTTTAAAAAGGTTAAAACGTAACATTATTATTACTATGAATAAGCTACATATGTAATTTAAAAAATGAATATGCCAAAAAAGTTATTGATCCTTTTTCCAAGGTGAGCCAATTTTTCAATGGTGAGCCAATTTAACTTAACCAATTTAATTCAACCCATTATTGCCTGGCGGAAGTTTCACTTACCAGTACTTTAAACAGCTCTAACCCTAGTCATATGTAAAAAATGAAATTTTATTTTAATTACATTTAATGTAAACAATTTGTGGCATATATGTACATGTACCTAATTTTAATTTATGAGCCTTTGTCAAAAATTTTTTGCAAACCTACAAAAATAGACATTCACGTGTTCATATTTACAAATAGGTATAAAAAGTATATAAAAAATGAAAATGGCTAACAGTCAATTATTTCTAAACAATAATTCCTGTTACTTTTATCTCATATACAAAAATGAATACGTGTTTGTATATCTGTTTATTTGAAGTCCATAAACATATAAACGGCTGAACCGATTTTCTTGAAATTTTTACAGTCTATGTGACTGTAAGGAACTATAGTATGGAAGAATTTTTAAATCGTCAATAAAAATTAAGTTTTTTAGAATGGTTTGTGGTTATTCCTGGAGGTCTTGCTGCAAAAGTGAGGCTGCCCGTGGTAAATAATGCTACTGGTGTATCTTTTGCTGGTATGTCTGCTACTGCTGGTGTTTCTGCTGTTGAGGCTGTCTCTGACAGTTTTGCAGTTGGTGCTGTAGCTGCTGCTCTTCCCTCGGTTTTCCCCCTTTTGATGCTATTGGTGACGTCGGTATTACAGTCGCCGATATGAAGAGAGTAACGGACTGTGAAGTGGTGTTCGGGAGAATTTTGGTGCGGAGGAGGTTACGAAAATAATTAACCAGGCGGGCAGATATTAGAAGCTTGTAATGAAGCTCGTGGTGGAGAATGGGCGATTGAAAGGTAGGCTGGACCTACTCTAGTTGCCAAGGTTCGTACATTCGTATTTGTAACGATGAATTATGGTGGCGCTGTATATTCCACAACTAAACAAAATTTGCATTTTATTTATTATCTTGTTATTATCTGCTCATCTGCGTTCAATTATATACATATATGCTGTAGATAATTCTCAGCCAGCTCAAAAGAGCTTAACTGTTCAACTGAGTTATGGAGGCATTGCCATCGGTGCCAATTGAAGTCTTTAGGCCACTGACGATTGACGACCAGGTTGATTAGATAGTGCGATCAGCATCTGCGATGAACGATGTTTGGTTGGGCCGGGCGAATTTTGCAAAGCCCAAAAGGGTAAATAGTGAATACTGCGTTGGCGATTATGCGGCGGCACGTTCAATAACTCCGGAGACGTTTTGAGAGGCGTACCAATTTTAAAGATATAGATCAGTGTTGATTGGGATGCCTTAGCAGCCTTTAACTGTAAACGTATAAGGACAAATTTGTGACTGTCAAGGAAGACGAGTGGAGGAGATTTGTATTTGAGAATAGGGATGACCCTTTGGGTTAGGTATACCGTATCTTCAGATGTAAGGACAGTCTCTATGTTGACAAAACCAAGTTGTCATCATGGGGAGACTGTATGGACACTTTACTGGGGATGTTCTTTCCAAGAGCGAAGTCAATTTGTTATCTTACTCCTCCTCCTTCCGAGGAGGTAACTCCAAACTTGGAGATATCGGAAATCGAAGACTGTATTTGACGAGTGAGAAGGAGAAAAACGCTAGATTTGGACGGTTTGACTGGAGAGATATGTAAAAACATCTGGAAGGCCATTCATGAATACCTGGATCAGTGTACGATAGGTGCATTAATGAGGGTAATTTCCCGAAGGCATGGAATTGTGCTCGTATTGTGGTGCCTCTTTAGTCCCCTGATAAAGTGTGAAGCAATTCTCGCTGCTATCGGGTCATCAGTTTCTTTCCAGTACTAGCAAAAGTACTGGAAATGAACATCTGTCGTAGCTATTTCCATGATAGAAAAGCTTGTGCCTCTGGATCCAATGAAAACGTGTGGATGGAGGTAGTCCGCATGGGTTCATCCGTGGTCCATTTATTTGGAACCTCATGATGGATAACCTGTTAAGGCAGCTCGGGCTGATATTCACTCTGTGTTCGTATGCGGATGACTTGTTCATTCTGATCGAAGGCCAGTCTCATGCTGAGCTGTAGAGAAATGGTGTTCAAGCTATTCATATCGCTTGTGAGTGGTACGCAGTTGCTGGTGTTGATGTCGCAGTGGGCAAAACCGTGATGATGTTGCTCAAGAGCACATTATCACTCGGGCGACCCCACTCATTAGGATAGGTAAAATAGGTCGAGTGTTGCCAGATTTGAAATCATTACATAACAGAAAAAAGTCAGTACACATTTTATTTAAAACAGAATCCATTTTTTATGTTGAACATACTCGTTGAATATACTCGTACATACATGTATATTTAAACAAGTTAAATAAATTGAATTTAGGTTGTCTATAATTTCTTGTACTTTGTCTAAAAATACATTCCGTAGAAGGGTTCGAATGTGGGGTAGCAAACAGCATTGCCGCTTTAGAACAATCGGACCATACTTTGTAGTTTTTTTTTTTTAAACAGCTTGGTAGTTTTGCTGGTTGTTGCAATTTTTTAAATTTTTTGGTAGTTTTTCCTCCTGTGACGTTTTTTTCGTCATGATAAGTTGTTCCTTTTAAGAACACAGTACATAATTAATAAAATATGTAACTTTGAACTGAATAAACAACAACTTTCAATAATGAATGAACAAGGATAACAGATGACGTTATGGCAGTGACTAAAGTACCAGATTACCGAACGAAAAGCAAAAAGATTTAAAAAACTGATATAACTTCCTTTCACTAAGAGCACTTCTGTTTTATTTGTTTCATTTGTTTTAAATACATTTCTAGAAGTCTTTCTTACGTTGTATTCTAAATGTTGTATTCAGCAACTTATTTTGTTTGCATTCATGACATAAAATGTTAAATTCGAAAGAAAAATACAATATTTTACGATCATTTCGTATTTTTTGAATGATGTGATTGTGTTTTTTAATACAGCTATACAGTTTATAGAATAATGGGATCAGAACATCTTTAGGTCTACTTATGGTTTCTTCTGAAAAGTTTCTTAGAATTTGCCGTATATTTTATTTTTGCTATACGACTTTTCAGTTATTTTTTTTTTCATATTTGCAATTTAACCCTCTATAATATACTACCTTGAACAAAAAAATTTCGGAATAACCCTCATGTGGCGGTCCCATCGGTCGGATTTGAGTTTTTTTTTTTTTTTTTTTTTGTTAAGTTGATACATCTGTTGTTGATATTCCCTAAATCTTAGCATTATAGCTTGACATTTGCAAAAGCTACGTAGCCAAGAGTCCATCTATTTGTATGTGTGTTGGCGATTTTTAAAATTTTGACCGTCTATTTGCAAAAATACCGACCTTGTTAGAGAAGTTTACATCAAATGATTTTTTTGCACAAGTCAACATATTAGGAGATATCAAAATAGTAGTAGCAGAAAAGTAGTTTTAAATAAATATTATTTACATTTTCCTATGGAGTTAATTTTATAACTTAATGCGCAACTTAATAATAAATAACCAAGTCGGATGGACCTTACAAAGAAGTCAAAAGGTAAAATAATGTGGTATACAGAATACAGAAGAACAATAGCTTGCGATCACAAATGAAAGTGGTACATCTAGAACAACTTGCGAGCTATGGGAAGAAGGATATTGCGCTTATTCGGGATGAACAGACTTAAGCGCGAGGCAGTGTTACGAAAATGTAAATGCTGAGGACAAAATTCACCATATCAGTGACTTATTATGAGATTTTATTGGCTTGGGTCAAGGCTTAATAATTGCCTGTACTAATTAAGAGTGTTATCATCCGCGTGTCTAACAATATTGCCAGTTCGAATACTTTTTGTTGCTGAACAATAATAAGCCTTCATTTGAATTAACGTTGATAAATCGAAGATTCGTGTCTGTACTAGAACATTCGATACTAATAATGCAATACTATAAAAAGATGGCGCATTGCGTTTGGATAGTAAGTTACCATTTGGCTGTCACAAAGTAAAGTCTGTTTAGGCTCAAATAAAAAGTGTTGTAAAAGCGAATTTGCTATATTAAGACAAAGTGAATAAAAGACCGTAAAAAAAAAAACAAAGTAGAATTTTATTTTATTTTGGCGCAATATAAACGAACTGAAACGTTTTAAAAAGGTTAAAGCGTAACAATATAATTTTAGAAGAAAAGTCACTAGTTTTGCCCGTTTTCACCTGATTGTAACCTCCCCAGCAAAAAAAAAAATTATTTTAGTTTTGATAACATATATTTAGAGCAGCGTTGCTCAAAAAGAGAGAAACAGTTAAAATGATAAATACACTGAAGTTAAAACGCTGTAAAAAAATCGGTATTCATACATAGTACAAACATGCACAAATTTATGTAGCTTATTATTAACACTTCTCGGTGAAGAAATCAAAATTTTCGCTCTCTTCAAAATCTCTTAAAATTAAAAACACAAAAATATGCGCTACATCCCTTCTTCGTTGAAGAATAACAAGCAACTGAAGAAAGTTTGTTTCTCACACACATATTTTTTGTTGTAGTTATGGTTGCGGAAAACAAAGCGTATGAATTTTTCTTATACAAGTTTTTCAGCTTGTTACAATTTCTTAGTTTTCTATAAAAAAAATAAAACAAAAGCAATTTTTTGGGAATTGTAAAAGCAATATGGATAAATAATGTATGATATTTAAATTGAAAGAGTATGTAAGGTTAGCGATACAGTTTATTTTGGCGCACTTTAGAAAAAATTTTGGTAGGAATTTTTTTCTTTTAGCAAACTTGGTTGTAATTTCACAAAGAAAAAAAAACAGCCAAGAAACTTCGGAATTTGAACAATATGGATGAGCGACGCTGATTTAGAGGTGTCAATTTAATACATTTTCAATGTCAAATGTAGAATAAACAAATTTTAATTAAAATCCCTAAAATATGCCATACAAATATTTTATAAATATAACTTGACAATTTGAAATTCCCTTTCCCGAAATTCCTTCTCCCTGTCTGTTTGGAATAGGAGCCTTTTATAACTGGAAAAATGTATTCCCAGGGAATTTACTTCCCAGTTTTTCGCCTCTATCGAATATTTTAAGATTTTGAGTCAATACCCTCTTGTTGAGGATTCTTGTGTTGATTGTGAAACGTATCGGTTGTGCTTTTAACGTCAAACAAAAAAAAAAAGTCTGTTGAAAAATTAAAAAAAAAAAAAATTTTTTCTCATAATAATAATTACAGAACTTTTGAATTTTAACTTAAACATCGTAATGGAACGCGACCCATTACTTGGCCAAACCGGAGGGCGTCCTCCTGATATTAATAGCAAGACAGCTGTTGGCAAAAATAACCTTCAGTTAAAATCAGCAATAAAATCTGATTTAACCAATAATGACTCAAATAATAACTTAACAAGGTCACAACCTAATGAAAAGCATTCCAATGCTAAAAAGGACTTAAGTTCTCAGATGGAAAAGAAATTTTTAGAAGCAGTTTTTGCAAAACCGTCAAAATCACAAAATATATACAAGCAATTCAATGCCAACAACAATGTCGAAATTTTGAAGACATACAAATTCCAAATTTTGGGATGAACGATAATGGTGAATCGCTGATGGATCAAGATAGAATCTCAATCACCTCTATTGGGGACGAGTTTAAGTTTGTGCAAAATAAGAAAAGAAAATTCCGAGGTGATGTAGAAGTAAACTTATCAAAATGTCTATTTAAAAAACCAGATAATTCAGGAGACAGCTTTAATCGTACTAATAAATTTTCGGTGTTAGGAGATATTAATATTACACCCGAACCATTAATTGATAATTGTAATTTAGATCATAATACATATAGATATATATAGATATTAATATTAAACCCGAATATTAAACCCGAACCATTAATTGATAATTGTAATTTAGATCATAATACACCTAGAGTAAATCAAAACTTACAAACTCATGTCAAGACCAGGAACACATTCTGTCCACCTATTTTTCTCAAAAATATTAACATTAAATCTCTCATAGAACAGCTAAATACAAAGAATGTTGAATTCAAAATTAAGAACCAATCCAGAAATAAAAGTAAATTATATCTTAAGGATTATTCTGCCCACTCAGAAATGATGCAGCTTTTGAAGGAAAGGGAAATTCGGTCTTATACATATAACCCCAGGGAATATAAACGTCAAGGTGTTTTATATAGAGGCCTTTTTTATAAGACTGACGTAGATGAGATTAAGTCTGATATTGAAAGAATAGTACCTAATACTGTCGATTCTGTTTCGAAATTTACCACAGAATACTCTAAAAAGCATTCTTTTGATACCGGTCTATTTTTGGTGACCCTTAAGCCCAACAGGGAGGTCAATGAAATAATTGGACTGAAGTGTATTCTTAACCAGATAGTTTCTTGGGAAAGACCAAAGTCTCATACGAAGGTTCCACAATGTTGGAGGTGTCAACAATGGGGACATTTTTCGAAAAATTGCACTCGTCCTTTTTCCTGTATGAAATGTGAGGAGAAACACTTACCCGGCCAATGTACTCTCGTTCGGGCAGATGATATTTTACCTTTTTGCGTTAATTGTAATGAAAAGGGACACACCTCGAATTACAGAGGCTGTCCTGCCTATAAGAGTATATATCTTTTAGAAGAAAACCTGAACAAGCGGCGAAGCTTAGGAGAATATCTGCATCTGACAATGTTGCTAAGGCAGTATGTTTTTCAAATGTTGTTAGCGCTAACAAATCTTTTGCTAGTCTTTTTCGAACTCTTGATGAGGTTCCACTTAGAGAGAGACCGGAGAATTGTTCTTTAATACAAGAGTTTATGAAATTTGCACAACTGTTATGTGGTCCAGAACCAATGTCTTTGGAAGATAGAATAAGTAATTAAATATGGTCCGTAATTTTTTAAAATTGGCAACATTTAATGTAGGCTCACTAGTTAATGTGGCCAGAAAAGTTGAGCTCAATAAGATTTTAATAGAATCTAACACGGAAATTGCGTTTTTACACTAATAGAAATGTTTATTTATATGACTTTATTGTCTTAAGGGACAAGAGCAATCTTCGTGTAGCTATAGCCGTTAGGGATTATATTTCATTTTCTCACGTAACTATTTCTAATATTAGATTTCCAAATTTATTTATAATGATCAATGTTTCGATTAATGGTATAATCAAAAAAATTATATGTGGCTCTGTATATATACCTAGTAACTGTTGTCGACAGATTATACGTACGAATCTATCATTAATTTTAAATTTTTCACAGAATTATGACGGATTAATATTAGGTGGCGACTTGAATGCCAAACACTTTTCGTGGGGTGACGTTAGCAATAACTTCAATGGTGATGTGTTATTAAACTGGCTTTCTAAGAATCAATTTCTGTTACCAGAATTTGCGATTCATATCCGACATATGCGGGAGGTTCTTCACATCTAGACCATTTTATAGTGAGTACAAATCTAATTGATAACGTAAACACATATTTTGAAACATGCACTCTTCCGACCTTCTCGGATCATCTTCCCCTAGGATTATGTATTTATTTTCCAAAATTTAATTTTTTATTGAAGACTCTAAATCGTTTTATCTCATTTAGGGAAACTAATTGGAAAAATTTCAAAATTGACTTAAGTAATAGCTTATTAAATCATTATCCCCCAATTGATAGAAATTTGTCGAATATTGAAATAGACTATTTTATCGAAGAATTTGTTGCATCCGTAAACTTTATCACCAAAATTCATTCTAAGGAAACAGAATTTAAAAAGAAGAAGTTTATTGTCTCTGACAAGGTTAAGAAGTTCTTGAAAATCAAATACGGCTGGCAGAAAGATTTGAAGCGAATATTTACTCGGACGCTGAATAGAAACGATCCTCTCTACTTGCAAATCTCGAAGCAAATTGATCTGTTGAAAATTATTATAAAAGAACAAATTGAGATAGAGCAATGTAAGTTGTTTAATGATAAGTTAAGGGTTATAAAACCAGGTCCATGGGCATACAGGAAAATTTTTAACATTATAGGAAATAGAAAACGTTGCGGATTGAAAAACGTTTCGATAAATGGTGTTGTAATCACGGACTTAACTGAAAAATTATTTACTTTAAAAAACCACTTTGGCTCAATTTATTCAAGTTCTCCTCCAAATGAAAATGTTTCATTAATAAACGAAAGCATAAATAATACAACTTCCAATATTACAAGTACTATTAACTTTGATACTTATTCGACCTCGTTAAATAATCAGTGTCAGTCTGAATTTATAGTTCTTGATAATATTTTAACTATTTGCAAATTGATTAATAACAATAAATCATGTGCATTGGACAACATATCGAACTATTTGATTCGAAGACTTCCCATTAAGGCATTCGAGTACTTAACTATAAAATAATTGTCTGAATAACTCCTATTTTCCACATGCATGGAAGGTGGCCAGGATCATCTCTATACCAAAGCAGAGCGACAACAATGACATCAATAATCTAAGACCAATTTCACTTCTTTCCAACTTAGGTAAAATATTTGAGAGAGTTATTCGTGAGAAAATGGACAGTAGTCTACATGATCCCTATATTCCACCGAACCAGTTTGGTTTTAAGAAGGGAAACTCTACGGTGCATGCCCTTTTGAAATTTCACTCAAACGTTGTTCAAAATTTGCGGGAATGGCGATGTACGGTGGCAGTATCTCTTGATGTAGAAAAGGCATTTGATAAGGCATATCACGGTGGTATTCTCTTTAAAATGATCTCTATAGGTTTCAAACCATCGATAATAAAAATGTTTAAAAGCTTTTTCGAAGATAGGAAATTTTGTGTTCAAGTGGATGGCACATCATCTTCTTTTGGTTCGGTCAAATGCGGCGTACCACAGGGTTCAGTGTTGGCACCTCACCTATATAATATTTTTGTATATGACTTTCCAATTGAGCTTAATCGTTCCAAGAGCATTCTATATGATGATGACTCTCTCATATATGCACATGATGAATCGCCTTTAGTTGCTCTGCAACGTGTTACATCACACCTTAATCTTGTCTACAACTTTTACTCTTTTTGAGGAATAAAAATCAATGCCTCGAAAAGTAGTGCTATTTGCTTACGAAATCCGTCTGGCAAGTGCAAATATATTGTGGTTCCAGAGAGTAAACGTCTAAGGCTTTTGTTGCGTCGGGACGAAATTATATTTAAGGACAGCATAAAATATCTTGGCGTTAATTTTAATAAGCTTTTAAAGTTTAACAGACATGTTGATCAAAATTTAAAGAAAGCTAGCCAAGTTAAAGGGGTATTTGCAAGGTTATTTAACAGAAAGTTCTTACCAATTAGATGCAAATTGCTATTATATAAAGTAATTATTAAAGTAAGTAAATATATATAAATACCAAAACCCCAAAAATAAAAAAACAATCACAAAATTAAAACGCTAAAAACAATAAAAAAAATATTGCGCAGTGATGTTTAAAAAAACAAGATTTGTGAAAAAATTAAGTGAAACACAAAAACAACTAACAAATATTGGAAAAAGTAATATAAACTTCAAACTAAATAACATACGGTTACATTTTAACCTTTTTAAAACGTTTGAGTTCGTTGAAATTGCGTTTAAAATAAACCGTTTTATTTTATTTGTTTTATTTTATTTGTTTACAATAAATTAATATTCACTTATACAACACTTTTTATTTCTGCCTTCACACGTCTTTATCTTACTATTGCTAAACTATAACTAACTGACATGTAGGTAAAACAGACCTCTATATACCTAATTGTCTGCATTTTAGAAGTTTCAGAAAATATCGACCATTTTCTATTCCTATATCCGCTAATTCAAATGTAACGTAAAGATATTCGATGTGGAAGTGTTGCCAACTTGACATATACCAAAATACCAAAATGCAGAGTTGTATTTATTTCGTAACAATACCTTAAACATAAATTAAATTAAATACAAATTAAATCAAATAAAACATAAGAAAAAAATAAACCAAATTGACAAAAATTATGTATAAAATAAACGTATAAAATAAACGATATAAATATTAAAAACAACAACAAAAATTAAATTCATATCGTTACGTTTTAACCCTTTTTAAATGCTTGAGTTCGTTTAAATTGCGTTAAAATAAAATAAACTCCACGTTTGTTGTTCTTTTACAGTTATCTTTTATTACTGCACTATAACTTTTATACACTTTGGCTTAATACAGCAAATTGATATTCGCTTCTACAACACTTTTTATTTGCACCTAAACAGACTTTACTTTGTGACAGCCAAATGATAACCACTATTTCAAATGCAATTCGTCACTTTTTATTAACATTTCATTATCAATTTCGAATGTTCTTGTATTTGCTACAAATTTCGATTTATATACGGTAAATTCAAATGGTATATAACCATAATACACCAAAAAGAATCGAACTGGCAACACCGTCACACATGCAGACGGCAGTGGTCTTAAATAGCATAAACAATGGCAATAATGACAAAAAAAACTTGACAAAAACCAATAAAGTCTATAGCTAAAATCTCACAATAAGTCCCTGATGTGGTGAATTTCGACTTCAGCATTTTCATTTTCGTAACAATAAAAAAAAACTTGAACATTTAAGAAATAATTAGAAATATTAAAACAAGAACAGAATAAAATAAACATAAAAATTTCAATACGTATGTAACTACTTTTAAGTTCGATCACCTCTTTAATATACATACATACCCAAAAATAGGCAAACAATTGACCTTTGTGACATTAAAACAAAGTGCAAAAACCAAAAACAATTTCTCCTTTCACAAAAAATAAACAGAACAAAGTGACAATAAAATAACAAAAAAATAATAACACAAAACATAAATTGAAATTAAAAACAAATAACTCAGCACATAGCACAAGACAAAATATTAAAAAAAACACTAAGAACAAATTAAAAAACAAACAAAGTTACACAAAACAAAAACATAATCAATACAATAATAAAGAATAGCTCGAAAATAAATAAATAATAAATAATAATAACAAAACAATAAATTTAAGTTCCTCTTAACCCAGTGAGAGCTGTGATAAATCAGAGAAATTAAATTAAGTAAAATAAAAATAAATAAGAAATAAAAGAATTGTGATAAAATGCAAATAAACAAATTGAAAATAAAATTAAAAGAAATTCAATTAAACAAAACTAAAAAAATTTAAGTTAAATTTAAATAAATAAATTTATTAATTAAATTAAAAATTAATTTTAACAAAAAAAAAATACTAAATAAAAAATGCAAAGGTTAGAGCATCAAAAAACTACAATAACTTACAAATAAAAACGAATGCTATAACATCTAATAACACTGGTCTACAGCAAAAAAAAAATCTTTAAATAAAACTATATGGAATCGGTCAAGTAGTTTTAAAGTTATAATGAAATATATTGACATAACTACCATATTTTGGGTGAAAAAATTGCCACGCCCATAAAAAAATTTGAGCATAATGGAAAAAAACTGACTACGGATTCAAATTCAGCGCATCAAAATCATTACATTCAATATAGTTTTATTTAAAGGCGAGACAATATTTTGTTTTTTGTAGACCAGTGTAATTAAAGCCACAATATTTAAAAACTAACTACATCTGGAAACAAATATAATACGGAAAATGCTCAATACTTACCTCAGTTGTTCACTTACCTCCCATTCTCAGTTAACCATAATTTTGTGAGTAGCCCAAACATTTCTCTCTTCCAGTAAATTTAAGCAAAAATAGGCGACAAGCAAACAAATGTGCAAAGAAGAATCAATAACACAAACAAGATCATACACATATGATTTAATAACAACAAGAAAGAACAAATAAGAGAAAGCGCAAACACATAGTCAAAGCCATGAGAACATTAAGGGCACAACTAAACGATAGTCATTCTTATTTTTGACTAGGTGTCAATACCTAGTGCTAATGAATGGCCCCTACTACCCATATATTCTATATAATATCTAGTGATATTTTTTAGCCCCTTTCTACTTTTTTCTTTCATATAGTGCCATTCATTAGCCCCTATGCACTTTTTACCATAAATTGATATCTAGTGCCAATTTTTTGGCACCTATTCTCACTTATTTTCCTAGATATTGGTATTTAGTGCTAATTCTGAACCCCTTATTTTTACCTGGATATTACCATATAGCGCTATTCATTAGCCCATATCCACTACTTTTATGCTATATAATAATATCTAGTGCTAAGTTTTGGCCCCTATTCTTTTTTTACTAAACATTAAACTAAACTACTCGTTAGCCCTACCCATTCTTTTTATAATATGTATTACTAGATATTACATAGATACATAATCCCTATTCACTCTTTTTACTATATATTAGTATCTAGTGCTAATTTTTAGCCCCTAACATTCTCTTTTACTAAATACTAATATATAGCGCTATTATTCGGCCCCTATTATTTCTTTTTGCTGTATACTGACATCTAGTGCCAGTAATTTGGTCCCTAACACTCAACGAATGATATGGATCGCTAAATATCTGATTTTTGGAATCCCAATTAATTTCATCTATTTATTTGTTCAACTATTTGTTCGACTTCACAACCCTATCTAATCGATTAACGCATCATGTCGACTTAGCTCAACCTACTCTATGTGGCAAAACTCTCAAGTTTGAGGGAAGACAAAGGCACATTAATCCGGAAGGAAAATTAACATTAATATTGAAGAAAAAGAGGACACGAAGGCTACAGTAGTACACATATGAATACATACATGAATACAATTCCCATTTGTATTTCGATTTTACCAAATAATTAAGTTTACTCTGGTAACCCTACGCTTGCCGAAAATTTAACCCTATGATGATTGTGCGAACTTTACATTATTTATTAACGCATTATACTCTCAATCTGACTCAAATTTTTATATTATTTGGCGTTTTTTCACTAAATGCTCATCGTCTAGTGCCTTTCTTAGGCTCCTAACCGCGTCAAGATAATATGGAGAAAGGACACACGTCTGAGAGTAGAGCACCCCAAGTTATATTTGTTAACGACTCTGTTTTACAAAGTTGGTTCCTTTTTCTGGTCTCTGACCCCATCATACCCAATTCCAACTCTCATCCAAAAAAGTTTGCCACTTTCTTGTACTGAATCGTTTTAATCATAGTAGATTATATATACTCACAACTCGCTCATGAAGATGAATTGCTTAGAATTCTATTAATTCAATTTTGTATAACTTACTTAAACCTAGAAAATAGAAATAAAAAATAAATAAGTATGTAAATAAAATCTTTATAAAATCTTTATAACGTTTACTGAAAAATACACTCACCCTTTTTATTTACTCCTAAAAGTAACTATACCTAAAAATTACTTTCCATAATAGAGAAATTACCACTCGATTTCTATTCTTTTTCTCCCACTCATATTCTCTACGTTATATTTGCAAATATAGCGAAAAACTTTGTTCTACAAGGTTCCAGTATTTTAGCTCAAACCCCTCGTCCAACCCTAGTAGCAGGAAGTTTTATTAAAAATTAACGAACTGCTATTTTCAATTTTTGTTGTTACTTTATGTATATTTTGGAAAATTTTTGGTAGGAAGTCAATTTTTTGTGTGGCAACGCTGGTAGCAAATATAAAATAAAAGAGAGTAAAGGCTGGTTCACCCACAAGTTTCTGATACATATTTGGTTCGGAGAAATTTATTGTTTACTGAGAGTTTTCTTTCTGCACCACCCATTTCAGAAAGTTGGTTCGTAAAAACAGTGATTTACGTAAGTACATATGTGTATAAATTTAAGAAAACTAGTTATATTTGTGTCAAAATAAAGAAATAAAAAATTAATATTTATAACAAAAAATAAATAACATCATTCGTGGTGAATAAAAACATCTTTTTCTGCCATGGATGAAATGGATATAAATTATTTGCTACTCTTGTTCGCTATTGAAGTGACCAAAGTAAAATTACTTTTAAAATATATATATGAAAAACGAAAATCAAAGATAAACAAGAGGACGGCTGTAAAAGCACTTTTGAAACAAAGAGAATATTTCAAATAAACATAAATAACAAATTTTATACAAATTATTCTTTGATTTTAATTAACTAATATTATAAATTTAATAAACAAAAATATTTTATACACACATAAATAACAAATTTTATGGGAATTGCTCATGGTTTTCAATGACCAAAGACATTAATTTTAATTTTAAAGTACTTTTGCGATTCTCAGGAACTTTTGAAAATTCATCTTCCAGTGCTGAAAAAAATGGGTCTCGCTTTGTAGTGGAAGCTTTAAATACAGCTGCTGTTAGGCTATTTAAAGATTTTATGGACTCTTTATACTCTTCTTCAGCCTCATCTAACTTCATTCTTTTTCTTTTGTTAAAACATTTTTTGGGCAAGGGAGTCGAACTTGTACTAGCTGTTGGCTCACAAAATTCAGACGATTATTCAGTTACATCTGGATCACAGGCCATTTCGTCGAATAAACTTAGGAAACTTTCAGTATTTTGGCTACAGTAGTTTGTCGCAGTTGGTTTAGAAGGAGAATAATTAAGCTGGGCATCTTTACTTCATATTCAACATACTTACTCTTTATCTTCGTTGAAATTAAGGAAATAATCCATCTCGGTCATTAACAGCTTGGAAAATCCTTTTATTTCCAAACGTTCACTGCCACTTTTTCCCTTGCTTTTATTATTGCCGTTTTATGGCGTCTTCGCAAGCTTTTCCAGTGCATTTGACATTCATTTTCTTTGGTAAAAAACAGTTTTTGTTCCTCTTTAGGACAAAGAAAATTTAGAAATTATAAACTAAATTGCTTTAAAATTACAACTTACCTAATATATTTTTCAATTTTAAATTGTTTTTCCAAGTTTTTTATTTTTGCCGCCAATACTTCTTTTTCTTTATATGTTTTTTTTCTTTTTTGCTTTTTGTTTACATTTTTTAGTTTACCATACTGAATTTTTAATACATATTCCAAACATTATGCCATGTCTCTTGTACAAATTTCACATGGTGTGGCAACCTTTTCTAAAATGGTTCGGACCAAATTTAAAATTAATTTAATTCACACTGAGAGTCGTTCGCACAAAATAATTTCTCTCGCTCTCTGAGAGAAACGTCAAACCACATATATAAATAATTTTGTGCGAACCAAAAATGTTTCAGAAACTTGTGGGTGAACCAGCCTTAATAAAGAAACCTAATAACTCACAACAGCAAAATATTGATAGTGGCTCTTAGAGTTCCAAGCCTAAATCATTATCAAAAAATTTACTAGAAACAGTTCTTTGACAGAAAATAACTTTTTATAGCAGCATAATTTTTAAAGTCTTTCTATTGCTTGATTAATCTCGCCAAGTTTTTGATTGATGATGTGTATTGTTGTTTGCAACAGAAATACAACAACCATTATTAAGCCTGTATGAGAGGTACCATGTCCACTTGTCCAATTCCAAATAAAGTGCAACATTTTTGTCAGAAAAGAAAATGCCATAAAATAATAGTTAACCTTTTAGTACGCTTTTTAGAAGTCTTTGGTTTCTTGCATTTTCTCTTATAAGTATATGATACACATGTATGAGAGTAATCTCTTTTGAATCCTTACATTGTGAAGATTTGCAAGTAGGGAGTAGTGTTTATGGACGTTAGATTTAAATATACTCATGTCGTAAGTGGCAGGAAATACTTTCGTTGGAAGATTATTCCACAACCGAACAGTGCGACCAAAGAACGAATTCTCCCTATAATATGTTGTGCGATTTACTGGACAATCAACTACAAAGGTATGCGCTCTACGAGAAATACGAGTACTACGTAAAAATATATGATTTTTGGGAATTAATTGGGAATTAGTACCGATAGAACAATGAAACACACGCCACATTGCGTAGGTGCTCCAATGAATCGATAGAGTTGGCTGCCCTACCGTCATTGATGAGCATCTTCGCCCTTTTAGGCACGCGGTCGAGAAGCTCCAAAATAGACTTTGAAGCACCAGCCTATACATGAGAGTTGTATTCCATTTTGGGACGGATATAGGTCTTGTAAATATTAAGGAGATCAGATGGGGTGAAGTATTTCTTGCACCGTCTCAAAAAACAAAAGCACTTGAATGCTTCTTTCGACACTTGAAATATGTGATCATTCCAACGAACGTCACAGTGAATTCTCATGCCCAGAACATCAAGATCATCTGATTCCTCAATATCCACATTACCCATTGACACAGATGACAGCACCCCACCACGCCTGTGTGTTAAAAAACAACATTGAGTCTTACGTGCATTAAAATCGACCCTGTTCGCACGACCCCACTCGGACACATTCACCAGGTCACTTGTGAGTGTGACGTTCATATTCATCCTTCTTACCTCAACCTCCAAAAGGCTCGGTCTACGATCAAAAGAATATGAGTGACAAATGTTGCTGTCATCCGCAAAAGAGTAGATAGGATTAGAAGTGAGAAGGAGAAAGTCGTTAAGAAATATTAGAAAAAGAGCCTTGCGGTACCCCTGAGTTTACCCTGAACTCGTCGGATGAGACCCCATCTATAACCACTCTTATAGAGCAATCTCTGAGAAAGCTCGATATAAATCGAGAGAAGTGACTATAGACACCAAAAGCATTAAGTTTCGAAATGAGAGCCTCGTGCCAAACTCTATCAAACGCCTTTGAGATATCCAGAGCCACAACCTTACTCTCGCCAAAACCATGAATGGATTTGTTCCACTTCTCAGAGAGCAACGTCAGCAGGTCACCAGTAGAACGGCCCTTTCGGAAACCGTACTGACGATCGCTAAGTAAATCGTTGGACTCCAGATATCCCACAAGGTGGTGATTAATCATACTCTCCATAACCCTGAACGCCCTTTTTATATTATATTAGCAACCTTCCAGCAAGATGGGAAAATACCGGCGCGATATGGCGCACTGAAAAGGTGAGCCAATGGACGCGCAAGCGTCGAAGAGCACTGCTTCAGGACCAGTGCTGGTATGCCATCCGGCCCAGAAGACTTGTTAACGTTAAGATTTGTAAGGAACCTTTTTACTGCACGAGCTCGAAAGAATATACTAGGAATAGTTACTGATACTCTTTCGAGTTCGAGCAGTGGTTTAACGCTCTCCGGCAAGTGAGAATTACTTGCAAACATTTCGGCCAAAAGGTTTGCCTTTTCAACCGGGTTCGTGAATGTGTGGTCATTCTTTATAAGGGCAGGAACCGAACTAGCGTTACTATTTACTAATTTGTATACCATTTTTGTCTTATCTTGCAACTAGCCTTACCCATCCGGCGTTGCCCATAAATATTTATATATATAATAACAAAAACCAGGTTGGGCACCCCTGCGTTTATTACATTGCTAAAATAAATAAACAAAAGCCGCAAAAACAACGACAAACAGAAAAAAATAGTAACAGACAATAACAACCAACAACAAATACTAAGAGCTGAAAGAAGTAGATGTTTATATTCACATGGTTACATAAAAACTAAAAAGAAAGTAAAAGAAAAAACGGAATCTACCTGAATAATCGAAAGGTTCAAGAGCTATCGAAGTATTGACTCAGCCATATAAAAAGTACATCGGTGCGAACAACAATCAGTTTATTTTGTGTAAACTCAGCGAACGTGATATTGGTTTGAACTTAGTGTTAAAAGAGTTTAGAGTGGTCAAACTCTGGTTGAAGAGGTTGTGATCGAACGTAAGTTATAACTACGATCGGGTGGGAAGATCTTTAAGTAGAAAGATCTGTCAAGTAATTGTTATTGTTTACAAAGTGTAATTAAGGATAGAAATTGCTATTGCTTGTTACAAGCAGTGGTGGACAAACCTGTGTATATAAAGGATTTTAATTAAAAACTAAACACAACATTTTTTTATTTGGGATTGTTGTCTATAAAATAAAATTTAAAAAACTGAAGTTCAGATAATTTAATGTGGACCGGCTTAGGTGTGAGTTGGCAAAATTGCAGTTACCAGCAATTGGTACCAAGGCAGATTCACAACAACGATTGTATGAGGATTTTCAGCGGCGAAGCATTAACGTGAATACTCATGTATTTGATGAGGAGTAAGAGCCTGAGATACGTGCCGCCTCAACCACAAGCAATTCTGACCCTAGTTCACTGAAATTTATGGCAAAAATAGAGAGAAAGTTTGAAGAAACTTTTACTGATCTGCTAGAAACCTGTAGAGCCGAATTCCGAAAGATCTGTAGAGCTGAAATACGTGAAAATTTTAGAGCAAGAAACGAGAAGCTGAAGAAGATATGCGAGAAAAAAACAAGAAGCTAGTCAACAGCCTCCAGTGTTAACGGCCAGATCAAGTGGGAAATGTGTACGAAGGTTCCGGCAAAATAGAAACTTCTTGTTTCGATGGTAGCACTTTTCTGTTAGTATTTAGATCACAATTACTATCGATACTATCGCCAGCAAACATGGATGGGGCGACGAAGAGAAGGCTCTAGAACTAATTTGGGGTATTAGAGGTGCAGCAGCGGAAGTCCTAGAAACAATTTGTACTAAAAAATTTTAGAAAAATCGATCAGATATTTGAATATAAATGCTATCCAAATTAAAAATGTAAACTCAATGCAAAATTGGAAATATCGCTCTAAAATAAAGTAAAATTTCCTTAAATGTTAAGTTTTAAAATAAGAAAAAAGGTGTTGGAAGTTTTATATTGACATACATAAGTTCATATCTATCTTAATATAAGAAGCCTTATTTTATAACTTTTCGTTCATACAGTTTATGTACAGCATCGAGAGGCATATTAGGCTCCAAGCGAATATTCTCTTTTTTTTCACACATACGTACTCACACTCATAGGCAAAATATAAACAGAGAGGAATAAAGAGAAAATAAACATAAAAATACACTGCGAGAAAAAATATTTCATTGATAATATTATTAAACATTTTATTCAACATGTTTTATTTATTTTAAATTTCTTCATAATTTGATGTTTTTTTTAATTGTTTTTTGTTGTTGTAGTTCTTTATTCTTCTTAAATTGGTTTTTGTTTTCAATTTTTCTTCGTTTTTTCGTTGCTGTTGTTTTGCTTAATATCCTTTTTTTGTTACTGTTCTTATCGTTCTTTTTCTTTTTTGAAATTTTTGTTAAAATATGTAAACTGAAAGTGTAAAAGCACAGTGTACATAACCATTTGTGTAAGAAACAAAATACAACTTTTTTTGCAATGTGGTCTAAAAGTGAGACTCTTAAATTACTACCACAATTGAATATGCAATTTCGAAAATGGCACATCTCGCACATTTTGGCAAATGCGTTTTTTTGTATCAATGAGTCCCAAATGCTTCCCTGCACCTACTACGCTTGAAAAACTAACATCCCTAGCATTCTTTCTACTTTAGATATCATGGCAAATAGGTCACAACTCTAAGAGATGTACCCTTTTCGAAATTATTGTTTAAACATAGAGACAAAAAAATTCAATGCAACACCGCTTTTTTTGTTTAACGCGCAAAGGCGTTATTTCTTCTTCTTCTTCCTTATCGAGCTTATAGAGACAAAGTACTTATTAATTATCTGAAAATTGCCGATATTACAAAACTCAAGCAATATATACCGGCAGAATTTACTGAATTTTATGATGAAATACTGCAATGGCCAACTACAAATGAATAAGAGCTTCCTGAAGAAGATTTTTGATAAGAGTATAGTATTTATTTTTAGTAGAAGTATTGCCTGTAATTTTTTGATACTTAAAATAAAATTTTCTGTAAATTAAGATGGTTTTCGTTAAGTTTTATATACTCGGTATCATAAATTTCGAAAAGGACACATCTCATTAATTTTAAATATATATTAACAAACATATATAATAAAGTCAATATCCAAATAATTCTGTAATTTTCGGTTACAAATTAGCCCCAAAATATAATCCGTATAAAATTTTTTGAACCATTGCTCTTCATTAAAAAATAATTAGTTTCCTTGTTTCGATGGTAGCATTTCTCTGGTAGTATTTAGATCACAATTACTGTCGATACTGTCGCCAGCAGACATGGATGAGGCGACGAAGAGAAGGCTCTAGAACTAATTTGGGCTATTAAAGGTGCAGCAGTGAAAGTCCTAGAAACAATGCCAGCCAGCAGCAGAAACAACTACAATGACCGAATGATGGCACTAAAGCAAAAAAATCGGTAATGAGCATAAAAGAGCGCCTGGTGTAGAGAAAGCTCTTGAGCAAAGCCGGAGAAAATTGAAAATGCGCATTCGCCTGGCAAGAGGAATTGGATGATGCAGGTGTCACAGCTGTAAGCAAGGAATCTGCTGTCGATTACCAGTATATGAGCGTAGATACCAAAGTGACCTGGACGGTGATACAAAGTGGTGAACCAATACTGGCGAAAAGTAAGATGGCTAAAGAAGAGGTCAGACGAAGAATTGCAGCCAAAGGTCCAGAAATAGAAGCCGAATATACCGGTAAACAAGACGGGCTAATTGAACTACACAAGTTGGCGCGTGTCTGAGGAAGGTGGGAGGCTGAGAATGAACCAGCGACAAGTAATGAGGTCTTAAGGGAAATCCCATTGGTCCTTTTTTACATCCCACAGCAAAAGAAAAAGTCTGAGGAATTGTAAATTAACCTGAGAGGACCCCACAAGGTAATTAGAAGCGTAAACGATGTCAATTATCGGGTCCAGAAACACTACGACCCGAGAACGAAAATGAAAAGCGTTTAGCAAAGCCTTATGGGAGGGATAATGAGCCTATTCTGGACGAACAGGCTTAGGTGGGCGGCAGTGTTACAAAAATCAGGTTGGGCACCTCTGCGTTTATTACATTGCTAAAATAAGTAAACAAAAGCCGCGAAACCAACTATAAATGCTGCTTACAAATAACTAAATCGATAACAACAAACATTAGCAGAAAGTAAATAAATAAAAATAGAACGAAAACAACAATAATTAAGCAGCAAAGAAAACAAGTAACAGACAATAACAACCAATAATAAATAATAAGAGCTAAAAGAAGTATATGTTTACATTCGCATGGCTACATAAGAACTAAAACGAAAGTAAAAGAAAGAAATGGAATCTGCTGAATCGATCGAGAGCTCTCAAAGTGTTGTTTACTCGGCCATATAAAATTCACATGGATGCGAACGACAATCAGGTTATGTGTAGTAAACTTAGCGAGCACAGTTTATGTGTCGTAAACTCAGCGAACGTGTTATTGCTTTGAACTCAGTGTTAGAGAGTTTAGTGTGGTTAAACTCTGGTTGAAGATGTTGTGATCGAACCTAAGCTATAACTACGATCGGGTTAGAAGATCTTTAGGAAGAAAGATATATATATATATATATATATATATATATATATATATATATATATATATACATATATATATATATATATATATATATATATATAACAAATCAAAACAATGGCCTCACGCTGCATTGATTCCATTTGCTAGCAGCTAGCGAAATGCCATGCAAACTTTATAATCCGAATATGCAATAAAAACAGAGGGCGAATTAATCCGAAGTCCCGTGCGAACATGGCATAAAATACAAGAAATATATAAAACAGTTATGTATATTATCTTAGGCTATGTTCGCACTAGACTTCGGATTATTTCGCTAACTATTTGTATTACACTTTTAGCTGCTAACAAATGGGATCAAGGCAGGTAACGAATATTTTTTGTTTGTTTACTTTCTTTTGTTTATATTTTCTGCTTGACAGCATACTTTAGGCAGGTCAATTTAATAAATTTGTAATGTTAAATCTGTAATAAAAACATACTTACTTACTTTACTTTCTTTTGTTTATATTTTCTGCTTGACAGCATACTTTAGGCAGGTCAATTTAATAAATTTGTAATGTTAAATCTGTAATAAAAACATATTAATTATGGGGTTAAAAATATGCCAAACTCATAAGACCAAAATTTTATAAGAATTGGAGATCACACTGATTTGGAAGTAATGCACAGTGCAATAGAAATAGAATTACTCACAATAAAGGTGATTTTCTCTCACGATTTTGTACCAGGTTCCACAGAAGTGGTGAAAATACACCACCCTGCGGCAATACCCTACTCGTAATCTTCCTTATCCTGCCTATACCTAAACTGTAGGTAATGACCCAGTTCCTAAGCATGTTCCCCGTCTTATTCGCTATCCTCCGATATATTCAAATTGCTAAAATCGCCCTCAATATTAAAGAAGGATGTCATAACATATTCCTCCCTGTCAAGTGTTTCCTTGATTGTCCAACAACATAGAGCTGTTTTCACCGATCTCCCTGAGGTATGCGTGCTGTGCCCTACAGAATTTTGTCTGTAGTGACAGACTGATTGAAACAGACTGATTTATCTATAATCCTCTGCGGTAGCAAGGTTAATCCACCGCGCTTTAGAGATGAATACCACCCTAGCTGCTCTCCGTTCTCTAGGAATATATTCCATTTCTGGACTACCCTTAAAAATTCTGATCAGCCATGGCATGATGACGGATATTGACCCCTGAAGCAGTGCTGGAGCAAACTTGATCGCTTATCCGTGTCCGAGAAGCCGCGAGGAATTTAAATTCCGAGGCCTCATTTTTATTCCTCCTACAACCCGGAAAGTGCTTATTCCCTAAAAGTTCCAAAGTCTCGTCGATGCTCTCAGTAAAACTACCAACTAACGTCACTAGAAACCCTGACGCACATGGCTCCTTGGATAGTACCTTTCTCTGACACAATACCTCCGTGATACTCTCACAACACCGTTTGCACGATTCCCTTTTCGCTCTTTTGAAGTTGTTGAAGCTCCGATCATTTGCGTCCCAGCTCCTACAATCTTGATCTCTCTATGCTCTATTATACAATCTCCTGCACTTTCTCCTAAGCTGTTTTACCTAGGGTTCCATAATGCTTGCAGAATTGTTCTAGGTCACTATACAAAACTAGAAACGCCTTCCTAAGTGCAATAATAAGAAAACCCACATAGTCTTCTAGATGCCTAGTGCCGCGAAGTTCACCCATTTCAGTGGTTTGCACAATAGGGGTAAGGTCATTGGACCTGATCTCGGTATTACTAGGATTTCTGAAAGTTTTCAAATAAACAGTACCCTGTTGTGATCGGAAAAAATGCATTAAACTGACATCTTCCAATCACGAATGGTAGCCGAAGTAGCGTTCCTTACCAGCGTAATATAAATGAGCTTGTTCCCTGATCCTATAGAAAAACGGTAATCTGATGCCCCTATTGCAAATACCGAGGTTAGTTGTGCAAATTAATCAGCACCACTTTCAGGCCGTTTGGACTCTCATTGAGCTCCTTGCAGGATAGAATCAGTCTTAACTAGTTCATCCCATATTGTATGTTTCCCCGTGAAGGTTGTATGAGTTGGAAGCACTTTGAACTAATCTTTATGCAAAGATCTTTGCCCTTTTACTTGTCTCACGAGTGCCCTCGCTCAATCGTCTAGTCCTCCGTACCAAGATTCAGAATTTTCTCCTTTAGAAGTAGCCATTTTTCCGCGTCCATCTTGCCTTCAGACCTATTTCAAGCGCCTGCCCTTCAACATCTGTGTCTCACCTGAGCTTTGCCGCTTAATTCTGGGTTTACTCACTGGAGTAGCAGTTTCTTGAGGTAAGGATATAGCAGTAAAATAAATCAAGATCCTCCGAAGCAGTAATCGTGTTCAGTCCAGACCGGCATGGAGCACAGTTTTTTCTGAGATCGTATGCTTTGGTTGGCCTGACTTCACAACACTTGTATTGAGCATCGCCTCTTACTTCTGAATGTGTTAATAATGTTTACGTTGCAAACATTTTTCCTGGCAGTTACAGATGATGGATTCTTCTCATCCAAATTCATGACGTACCGAAGAGAGCTTTTGTAGCCTGCCAACTTCCTATTCTCATCAATGTCAACATTCTTCTGACTTTTGGCAAATTCATGGGCTTTTTGGGTTTATCCTTCCGCACTAAAGAATACCATGATCGTGACTTTTCCGTCAGTCTCATCCAGGTTTAAGCCTTGCAGACCTTCGAGGCTGTCAGCGGAATCATCCGACACGACCCGATCTTGCCAGGCGCTGCAACCCTACTAATGGAGGTCTCAGTAGCAGACAACCTAATACAGACTGAAACCGCCGCTGCAGAAGTTGAGTCTCCTCAGATTATGAAACCATTTACCAGATACATAGGGCACGATTGTTGATTTTTTGAGATTCCAAAATAACCATGGACCAACGTACGCAAACATGTTAAATTAGCCACACTACCAGAGTACAGACGCTAAAAATACGGTAGCATGGCTGTGAGACTTCCTTGCACCTAAATCCTTGCATCACGTCAAGATGACTACCTTTCGCAGAATACATATAATCGAAAGAAACTGGACGGAAACGAAACGCATAATACCAAATTGGTCAAACGGAGAAAATTTAACTTTAAATCGAAACGCAGAATAATTAGGTTGTTTACAGTAGGCTTTTTATCAGGTAATCTGATATCGGCAACAATATCTCTAGTAAAAACATAATCAGCCTTACCAGAACCTTACCCTTGCTTACAAATAATATGGTTATTTACTTATCTGTAGTGTTTGAAAATTACAGTTATTTATTACTAGATATATTGTTACTGTTGATATGAACACCCGATAAACAGCGTACAGCCTACTTTCATATAACTTTTAAATGTTTTGTAAGTATTCGCTTTCGAATTCGCAAAAATTAGAATTTACTAACCGCATTAGCTAAACTGACATTCGCAACACCCACAGTACAAATATCTATTATTCTGACTAATAAAAACACAAATAATTAGATGATTAAAAAATATTTAAAACAGTAAAAATTATTTAAAAAAGCGAAACAATAGTTTCAAATTTATAGTGCTCTTTGCGTAATATAGGAATTTTAAGAAAGAATTTGTCAGGACAATACGTGTTTCTGAAATGAATTTGTACATTAATTTAATGAGGTTTTTGAGTAACCATATTCATCTTATACGTACATAATTTATTTTTGATTGGTAACAACTGATGACGTACGTTTTTATTTAAAAAAAGACATATAACGTCCAATGGGACAAATTCTGACGTTTTATTGGTTATTTTAATCAAAGGGGGAGTTAAAGTTCTTTTTATGAACTACTACGCAAGTCATTCTTTTTCTATCTACTATGTTGACTCATTTATTTTATTGGCTGTTGCAAACAAACAAAATGTATAAATAGCGTAACCAGTTATACCGCTTCTGGCAGCATTATTTCGTTTTTCGGTCTTTGATCCCATTTTAAAATTTAAGTCCGCTGTTTGAGACTTAAAGTGAATAATTACAAAAATAATAATTCTATTTAACCATTTTGTTGTCATATAAGATAAATAATAAACAATTTGTACTAATAATTTTTAAAAAAATCTATCAGACATTTACATATGCATAAATGTTGTCCAAATTAAAAATGTAAAATCAATGCAAAATTGGAAATATTCCTCTAAAATAAAGTAAAATTTCCTTAAATGTTAAGTTTTAAAATAAGACAAAAGGTGTCGGAAGTTTTATATTGGCATACATAAGTTCGTACTGTTTATGTACAGCATCGAGAGGCATATTAGGCTCCGAGCGAATATTCTCTTTTGTTTTCACACATACGTACTCACACGCATAGGCAAAAAATAAACAGAGAAGAATAAAGAGAAAATAAACATAGAAATACACTGCGAGAAAAATATTTAATTGATAATATTATTAAACATTTTATTCAACATGTTTTATTTATTTTAAATTTCTTCATAATTTGATGTTTTTCTTAATTGTTTTTTGTTGTTGTAGTTCTTTATTCTTTTTTAAATTGGTTTTTGTTATTTAATATTCCTTTTGTTTGTTAATATTCCTTTTTTGTTACTGTTCTTATCGTTCTTTTTCTTTTTTGAATTTTTTTGGTAAAATACATACATATGTAAGCTGAAAGTGTAAAAGCACAGTGTACACAACCATTTGTGTAAAAAACAAAATACAACTTTTTTTGCAGTGTGGTCTAAGAGTGAGACACAATTGAATATGCAATTTCGAAAATGGCATATCTTGCACATTTTGTCAAATGCGGTTTTTTGTATCAATGAGTCCCACCCAAAAAATTCAATGCAAAACCGCTTTTTTTTTGTTTAACGCGCAAAGCCGTTATTTTTCTTCTTCTTCCTTATCGAGCTTATAGAGACAAAGTACCTATTAATTATCTGGAAATTGCCGATATTGTAAAACTCAAGCAATATATACCGGCAGAATTTACTGAATTTTATGATGAAATACTGCAATGGCCAACTACCAATGAAAAAAGAGCTTCCTGAAGAAGATTTTTGATAAGAGTATAGTATTTATTTTTTGTAGAAGTATTGCCCGTAATTTTTTGATGCCTAAAATAATTTTTTTTTTCTGTTTAGTATACTCGATATCGTAAATTTCTAGGAAGGTACACCTCATTAATTTTTAATATACATATAAACAAACATACATAATAAAGTCAATATCCAAATAATTCTGGAATTTTCGGTTACAAGTTAGCTCCAAAATATAATCCTTATAAAATTTTTTGAACTATTAATCTTCATTAAAAATTATTAGTTTCTTCATTTGCTGTAAACTTTAAATATTTTCGAAATTGCACAATTCCTTAATGTTGTATGCAAAAATGATTATTAACTTAAAATCGCTTTGTTAACCATACGTTAACTTTAAGAATTTTAAAGTAGGAAGCTACCTACTTTACGAGTACTTGAAAGTGACATTTATGTTATGAATATATAATATAAAAATAGCATGTTTTAGCATCAAGGAAAATTTTTTGGAAGCTAAAACCTTACCTAAAAGAAAAAGTCATCTTTTAGCGAGATGGTGATCTAAGCCAGAATGCTAAAATTGTCAAAGAATGGCTGTTGCAACAGATATTTTAGGTAAATTTGTGATCACTGTAAAGCCCTAATTCCAATCCAATGGAAAATTTTGGGACAATAGTAAAAAAACGCTTTAAAAAATATAATTGAACTTCGTGGAACATGTTGAAGCTATTGCAACAGTGCAAAACTAAGTGACTGCAGATTCTTTTATATCATTGCCCTTCTTCCATTCGAGTGTTTGAATATCCTGCCTTTTGTTAATGTAATGTGAAACGACTTAACAATGAATAAATGTGTAAAGTTTTGTTTTATTTGATTAAATATTTAAGTTTTTCAAAACTTGCACTTGATTTTGCACCCCACTGTATGTATATACATTTTTACACCCACTCTATCATTATCGGCATCATTTTCGAACCTTTTTTTTGAAAGCAATTTTTTTTTTCTAATAAATTAATAAATAATAAAAACAATTTTCCTTTAGTGATGTACATAAAATCAAAACAAATACACAAAGACTGATATTCGGGTATTCATTATTCCACTAATATTAAATTAAATGTCTTAATGTTTTTATAAAATATAAAAAGGTAATGAAAACTGAAACAGATTTATTAAAAAATGTGATTTAATATAAAATTAATAAAAACAAATCTTTTTTGGTTCGACTACTTGTACGTGTGGCATTCGTTTTTTTCTATGCCATTGACATTTTTGCAAACGTTAAGCTTAAAGTGTGTGGAGCACTACAAGTCTACTTTTAGATTTTTTTGCGTATGGTCGTAAAACTTTGACAGAATTTTTCTTATCTTGTTATTTTTGCTAATATAAACTATGCTTTTTTCTGTAATTTTCTTTTGACGTAAAATGTTGGTAATATGTTCGCTTTTACACTTGTTTGAACGATGAGCAGACATTTTTTCAATTATTTTTTGTTCTTGCCTAATGCTGTAAATACATTCAAGGCTACCGACAATTGACTACACGACTACAAAAGTAGCCAAGTTACCAGCTACTAAATTATTTTAACGATTACAGCTACAATTGAATGTAAATAAATTGACATATCATTACTCTCTTTCAGTGGTGCCACATACATTTTTTTCGCGTTTTTAATCTATATATTTCACGTATTGTGTGTTTAAAACGCCTATTTTATGCATATTATTGTATTGACAGCACTAAACTGTTTGTTGTTGATAAAATTATTAAAAATTGATAAAATTAAAATTATTAATAAAAATAAAGTATTGAGTAAGTCATTTGAAAGAATTCTTACTTTTCTTTGTTTAATATTGCCTTTTTCCACAGATCAAGCGCAATGCTTTCTAAAAAGTACTATTAAAAGAAAATCTAATAACTCCAGCAGTTGCATGGTCGTGATGGTTTAGCGGTTTTAACCGCGCTGAAGTAGCGCAGACCAGAGCTTGCCGGGAAAGCGCCTTGGACGCACCTGCAAGAGTGGTCGCGGATTTTTGGGTTTACATATTTTTTGAATCCATGACAATTTGAGTCCTCCATCAAAGCCGATATTCAATGCCCGAATGTATAGTTACCAATATGCGAGGGTTGACACTAACCTTCATGGGCATTGGTACTAATTTGGAGTCCTCTCAACCGAACCTACACCACCAACTCAATGGCGACGGGCAAAGGAACGTACTTTGAGGCCTGCCAAAATTTTAGCAGGACGGAGGTTGTAGCCTTCTTAGGCCGTTCACACCAAGGCATTCCGCCGCTACTTGTTCCAGAAGACTTCAACCAAGGTTGACATAATCAAAAGGTTGAAATAGGAATAGTAAGTGTACAGAAGAAAAGTTGTGTCAAAGGATAATAACGATCGCTTTTGTATATGTTTTTAGGTAGCAGCACTGTATTAAGTGATAACCCTGTTGGTAAACGTTGCTTACTTTTGCCATGTACAACTGTAATTTATACGGAAGAAATCTCCCCCACAATGGGCAAATCACAATATGGAGAGTAGGCGAGAATTCCTAAGCATACTGACTTGAGCATATTACAGGTGGGTGCGACTCAGAGACAGTAAGTCTTCTTGTATAATTGTCTATAAGAATCGTCCATTGACTTTACCTTTACCTGATCACTAGAGGCGGTAATAAACAGAAAATAATTGCCGGAACCTGCCAATATGTCAGCCAAGGACCAACAGCTCTTTGATGAAAATGTAGCAAAAAGTGTAGCAGGATTATTAGCTCCCGAAAGAAATAAAGCCAAAAAGCTGCTAAAGAGGCATGCCTGCGTTTTGACCACAAAAAATATAAATCATGGTAAAACAGCCATAGTCAAACATGAAATTAATACGGGCGAAGCGAGACCGATAAAACAGTCACCCAGAAGTATACCTCTAGCGAAGCTTAATGAGGTTAAGGAGCTGGTCAATGAAAAGGAAAAGGGTGGTGTAATGTGGCCATCTCATCGAGTCATTGGAGCTGCCCTGTAGTCTTAGTTAAAAAAAAAGATGATAACTCAAGATTTACCTTAGACTATAGATAGCTGAATAATGTCAATTAAAAGGACAGTTACCTGTTACCAGGAATTGACGATACGCCGGACACGCTAGCTGGAACGAAGTGGTTCTCTACATTGTATCTGCAAAGCGGGTATAAACAGGTAGAGATTGCGGACAACGAGAAAGAGAAAACTGCATTCAGTGCGAACGGTGGCTTATGGCGGCTTAAAGTTATGTCATTTCGGCTCTGAAATGCACCGGTCACATTCGAGCGACTTATGGAGCGCGTACAAAAAGGAATCCATTCTAAGACTTGCCTGGTTTACCTCGATGGCATAATAGTGGTGGGCAAAACTTTTTATGAACACCTCGAAAACCTGGCAGAAGTTCTGCAACGAATATCAATGGCTGGACTAAAATTAAGCGTGAAGAAATGTGCTTTGTTCCAAAACAAATAAAATATTTGGGGCATCTTGTTAAAGCAGATGGCATTTACACAGAAAAAGAAAAAATACGAGCAGTAAAGAACAGGCTTCGTCGCCAGAATCTTCATGAATAACGTAGCTTTTTGGGACTCTGCACCTATTACAAACGCTTTGTGCCTAACTTTGCGAGCGTGACAGTAAGCTAAAGCATATCATTGGAGTGAGTTTTAAGAAAAGGCGTTCCAAACATTAAAAGATCTATTGTGTGCTGCACCGGTTTTTAAATATCCAATCCCAGGTGAAAAATTCATCCTTGACCGTGATGCTAGTGGATATGATATCGGTGGTGTACTTTAACAAGTAATTAATGGGTCAGAGAAAGTCGTAGGCTACTATAGCCGCACACTGTCAAAGCCTGAACGGAACTATTGTGTGACCTGCTCACGGCTGGAATTCATAAAACATTACCATAAGTACCTATATGGCCAATATTTTCTGCTAAGGACGCTATATTCAAAGAAATGAGATGGCTGCTGCAACTCAAGAACCCAGAACAGCTAGTACTTTGGATTGAATGCAAACATTTTGTGAGTATTGAAAGTAAAGAATCCCTATTGACATCCGGCTAACACAAACGGAAGACTGGCCAAGAGCGCAAAGTGTTAATCCAGTGGTGGCATATTGGGCACAACGGGACAGTTTTAAGTTGAGAAATGAGTTATTATATCGAGTGTGTAGATGGCAAAACTTCATCTAACCTAATAGTGGTGCCTTCTTCCAAAATGAAGGAAATATTAAATGAGTTCCATAATGGAGCTAGCGTCAGGACAACTTCGGGTGACAAAGACTCTTGAAAAACTAAACAACGTTTTTATTGGTTTGGATGTCAGCAAGCTGTGGCGGATAGCAAGCTATATCCAGTGTATTGCAGCTATAGGTCCAATAGGAAGATTCCGAGGTCAGCTGCTACAATATGTCTCGAACGCTCTTCGGATAGCGATGGACGTAGTAGGCCTTACTCCTGCCAGTAATGCTGGAAATCGTTACATTCTCGTCGTGATGGATTATTCCAGAAAATAGCCGGAAGTGTATATATGCCCAATCAAGAAGCGAACACGATTGTAAAAGTATTTATGAACATTTAGGTATGCCGCTATAGAATTCCAACAGAGTTACATTCAGGGCAGAAATTTATAGTCTGCTATATTCAAAGAAATGAAAGTAGTACATCTAGAGCGACTGGCGAATTATGGGAGAAAATACAATGAGCTTATTAAGGACGAACAGACTTAAGTGAGTGGCAGTGTTACGAAAAGAAAAATGCCTAAAGGAAAGATACACCAGCAGTAGTTCATTTGAAGCTATAAAACTTTATTGTGAGATTTTGGTCTACTGATTTGTATCGAGGCTGTCAATATGTCACCCTGGCAATGCCGTAATTATTTGTGTTATTAACAATGTTACCAATTGCATATTTAACGGTGTTACCAATTCAGCTTTTAGATGTTACATTTGAATTAACGGGTCTGAACAGAAGATTTGAGAAGGTTTATTACTTTCCTAGAACATTCGAAACGGAAGGCAGTCTGATAAATATGGAGTGCTGCTACGTCAGTCAGTTGTAATTTAAAAGTAAAGTAATTCGTGTATAAAGTTGAATAAGTTACTGTATAAAGTTTAACGGCTATATACAAAAAAAAAAAAAAAAACATTAACAAAGCTTGTGAAGCCTTTGTTATGCTAAGTTTCTTAATGTTGTATGCAAAAATTATTATTAGCTTAAAATCCCTTTGTTAAACCTGCGTTAGCTTTAAAAATTTTAAAGTAGGAAGCTACCTACTTTAGAGTAATTTAGAGTGGCATTTATGTTATGAATATTTCATATAAAAATAAAAATATCATGCTTTGGCGTCAAGGAAAACTTTGTGGAGACATAAAACTTTAGGCAAAAGAAAAAGTCGTCTTTTAACGTCATGGTGATCCAAGCCAGACTGCTAAAATTGTCAAAGAATGGTTGTTGCAACAGAAATTTTAGGTAAATTAGTGATCAATGGAGAATATTTGACAATAGTAAAAAATCGCCCAGAAAAATATAATTTGACTTCGTAGAACATGTTGAAGCTATGGCAACGAACATAATATGAATGGGACCAGATTTTCCTTACGTTTGTTGGTAATATTGGAGAGAGTGCGTCTAAATTCTTTAAAAACACCACAAAAAGGAGTTCTAAGAATAGTGTTAAAATAATATACATAAGTTCTCTATTTAAGCGAATAGTGCAAAACTAAGTTCATACAGATTATTTTATATCAATGCCTTTCTTCCATTCCAGTGTTTGAATTCATACTTTTTGTTAATGTTTTTTTAAGGACTAACCTATGAGTAAATGTGTAAAGTTTCGTTTTATTTTATAGAAACTTTTCTGTTCAACTTCAAAACATGCACTTGTTTTTGCACCCCACTGTACGTATATACATTTTTTCTTTCTTTTTCTTTTAAAACTAATCTTTTTAATGAATTTTCTTATTTAAGCAAAGTATGAATATTTTACCTTTAGTGATGTACAGGAATCAAAACAAATACGCAAGGTTCGTTATTCGGATATATATTATTTCACAATTAAAATTAATTGCCTTAATTTTTTAGGATTTGAAAAATTTTTGCAATAAATATGTATAGCATTAAATAAAATATAAAAAGGTAATGAAAACTGAAACAGATTGTGGATTATAGGAGTCGACTAAACACGCTAGAATCTGGTTTTGGGGTATATATATTCTTCTTGAATATATTATATTCCTCTTGAATATATGGTTGTTCCTCTTGTATATATATATTCCTCTTGAATGTATATATTCCTCTTATATATATATTCCTCTTGAATATATATATAACCGAAATAAAAGGACTTAAAGCTTTTTCTTAAACTTAAACTCTTTATTGCCTTCTTGACGATTTCTTAACAACTAAAAACTATATGTATATTTTGCATAATTTTAGACTTACACTTGTACTTAAAATAAAGGTAGTGAGAAAAAATTAAAATATAACAAAAAAGGAGAAAAAGAAATGAAATTGTTGTTTTTCGAAATAAAAATAATAATATTCACAATAGAAGAAAAAAATATATAAAAGTTATGGTAACCTTGTTGAACAGAGTTCAACATCCTCCCGGGCGCCTACTGATGGCAACTACAACCCTTCCACTCTCTGCTCTCTCCCATATTTCGAGTTTCCATGAGTCCTTGACTTGTTTGTCGTCGGTTGCCAGAGCCACCTCAAACGTCCCCGCTGTTGCGAGGTGTACCGGGAAGTTTTGAAATTTGGCTGCCGTTTCTTTCAGAAGGAAAGATTTGTCAGCGGAGAACTGCAGTAAAAACGTCACCAACCTCGTGACCCCTTTGTAAGCCAGGTGTACTTGCAGCAAGGACGGTATCCAGGAACCTTCATTTGGGGTGGCTACGACGTTAATTGTAAGCTTTCGATCGGTGACAGGGGCTTGCGTTTCTTCCTCGTAGCTTGACGACGACCTTATTACCGCTCTGCCTTTTTGGTGTAGCATAGTGTGGTGTTTAACCCCGCATTCCTTGCACCTATTTTTAGACTTACACTAATACCGTGTGGGTCTGACAAAAACAGTTCAGGCAGTAGTCTTGGCTCTTGACATGGGCTCTTTTATCTGGTACTGACATCTCTCTGGACTTTACGCAATATTTCAGCGGGTGGTTGCGGCGACACAGGGGTTTGTTTAACATCGGAGATGGTACGACTTTATTCTAAGATCGCGTGGAAAGAATAATATAATTTTTTAATTCGATTTAGGACTACTCGAAGTAGAAGATTCCATGGGTAATTTGCACAGTTTGAGGATAGGACGTGTGATGATAGCAGTACTGTTCTGTATTTCGGCGATACGAACTCTTTGATCTCTTCCGTAGATCACCTTTTTTACCCGACGAAGTCTCTGCTCAGTAATTGGTAGTAGGTCTTGTTTAATCAACACAAAATCGTTCTCTTCTAAATTGTCTTTTTCCATTTTCCACTTGTTTCGACGCTGCAATTCCGTTATATATTCATGTTTCCATCGACGTGCAAAGAGCTGCTGGACAACTTTGAGTCGGTCCCATCCCTTTAGGAATGATATATTTTCCATAGGAGTTTCTTTTGAAGCCTCTGGAACGGCAATGAGTGCGGCGCCTCTTAAGAAGTGACCTGAAGTGAATGGAAAGAATTCGTTGGGGGTTTCTGACAATGGTGAAATTGAACGCGAGTTCAATATCACTTCAATTCGTACAAATAGAGTGTAGAATTCTTCAAAGGTGAATGCTAGGTTACCTGCTACCTTTTTCAAGTGGGATTTCATACTCTTCACAGTAGCTTCCCAGAGTCCGCTCATGTAGGGTGCGTAAAGTGGTATAAATGTCCAAGTGAAACTATGCATTCCATATTTTTCGATGAGGGATTTTTCTGCACTTTTCACAAATTCATTATAAGTTTTCAGTAGTGGACACTTAGCGCCTAAAAAGTTTCTGCCATTATCGGAGAACATTCTCCGGCCTGTGAATCTAGCAAAGCAGGCAAGAAAAGCATCCTTTGATAATTCTGAGCAAACCTCCGTGTGCACTGCACGAGTTGAAAAGCATACAAAAACTGCTGCGCAACCTTTGATAAGTTTTGAATTTCGTAGACTTGAGATTTTAATGTAAATTGACCCGCAAAGTCTACTCCGGTATACGTAAATGGTAGTTAACCCTCTCCCGCGGAAGGACGCTCATTATTTGTTGCTGTATCTTATGTATCTTTGTTTGGCATTGCAGTTTCTGATACATTTTCGAATAAGATTTTTGAATCTGGGAGTATGGAATTCTTGCTTGACCGCTCGTAGCATTAGGTGATGTTCAACGTGATGTTCAAAATGTCGTGAATGTATTGTGTGACTAACATGGCCAATGACGATTTCTCGCGAAGAATTATGGGGTGCTGCCCATTAAAACTTAATCCAGAGTTAGTAAGCCTACCGCATACGCGTAGCAGCCCTTATGGGTTGATTTCTTTCACGACACTCGCGCTCTAGATAAAAATAGATTTTTGGCGCATTTAATATCACACGATTTTTTACAAATTTAATTTTTGCAGAAGTAATGTATGTTTGGGTTTCGTTTTTGTTTCCAATTCATTCGGATCTAATGTTCGTGGTTTTGGCCAAAGTTCAGTGGGTCGACTTAGCCATAGAGAACCGTGCCACCGTAATTCGTTTTTTATAAGTTCCTGTGGAGAATAAGCGCTGGTTCCAAGATTAGCTGGGTTTTCATCCGTATTTACATATCTCCAATGGTTAAGTTGAGTAATTTTGTGGATTTGACTAACACGATTTGCTACAAATGTTTTCAGAGTAAGTGGAGGTTTCTCAAGCCATCACAGTACAATTGAAGAATCCATATGTAAAAATAATTCAAATGGAAATTTTAATCTTTTCGTTAAACTCTCTGTTAGTTTAGGTAATAATAATGCCCCACTAAGCTCAGGTTTGGGAATAGTAATTCTTTTTAAAGGAGCAACTTTAGTTCTCGCGATTAACAAATTACAAAAAATGTCTCCCTCTGGAGTAGTTACCCTTAAATATACCGCACCACAATATGCCATTTCAGTTGCATCGCAGAAACCGTGGATTTGAGCCTGATATCTAGGGGAAAATTTAACCCATCTGGGTACTTTTGTCAATGAAATGTGCGGTAATTTTTTGGAAAATTAGTTCCATCTATTGAGAATTTCTACTGGAATGTCCTCATCCCAATCTATATTGCATTCCCATAGATGTTGCGTTAGAAGTTTGGTGATAATCACAATAGGACCTAGCAAACCTAGAGGATCAAATAGTCTTGCAATAACGGATAAGATTTGTCGTTTTGTGGTAACTGGCACAGCTGCTAGTAATTCTGGTACGTAGTAGAATTTGTCTTCTTTGGCATTCCAACGGATACCTAAGGTCTTCAAAGTGCTAGAGTTTTCAAACCTTAAAAAATCTTCCTCAAGAAGATATTCCCGTGATAAATTTTCTAGAAGAACGTGGTGATTGGCTGTAGTTTTCTTTAGTGAAAACCCGGCGCTGTTCAAAGCTTTTGTTAGTTGTATTTGTTTCTGTCTTGTTTCTTCAAGATCATTTCCTCCAGACAAGACGTCATCAACGTAAATATCCTCTTTTAGAATTGTAGAATCAAATGGGTATACTATTTTACAATCTTCACTAAGTTTCAGAAGAGTTCTTATTGCCAAATATGGTGCACTGTATACCCTAAAAGTTACAGTTTTGAGTTAAAAAACCTTAATGGAATCATTTTGTGTTGTACTAAATAGAATTTTCTGGTATGGTCTATCGTCTTCATGCACGAAAATTTAGCGGAACATTTTTTGAATGCCACCCGTGAATACATGTTTGTAAAATCTAAATTTGCATAAGATCTTCTAAAAGATTTGGGCCCTGATGTAAAACATCGCTTAGTGAAAAACCACTACAGGTTTTCTTGGATGCGTTAAATACGACTCGTACTTTGGTAGATTTACTTTCCGGTTCCTGATGGTTTACTGGTTCCATGTGACCCATGTAGATCTATTCTTGTAGAACCTGCTGATTCTGATTGTTAAATCTTGATTTTTGTCGAGTCTTTTCTCCATCTGAAGATATTGGGCATAGGCAATATTTCTTGACGATCCCAAAAAGATTTAAATGGGGTAGTTTTCCTTAAATGGTAGTCTTATCACGTATCTTCCCTCTGGTTGGCGTTCAACTGTTTTCTGGTAAAACTTCTCACAATACGTATCTTGTTCTGACACCACGTTCTCTTTTTCTACTTCCTCCAATTCCCAAAACTGTTTTATCTGCTTATGTAGAGAGTTTTCTTCCACTGACGGAACTAACGTAGAAAATGAGTTCCACTCAAGACTGGGTTCAGGACTTGATAAATACCATCCGAAGTGCGATTTTCTTGCTTCTAAAATATTCTCCATGTTAGACTCTATACCGCTTAAGTTGATGAATGACAAATAATCTCTACCGATTATTACGTCGATTGCACTTGGTTTGTAGAAATACGGGTCTGCTAACTTTAATGAACGGATATCCTAAAGATGATGTTTTTGAATGGGTGAACTGGGTAGGAAATGCGTTAATTTTGAAACAATAATGGCCTTAATTGTAATTTCAAAATATAATCTTCTAGATCGCATTGTTAAATTACAAATTCCCTTCGACCTGCGTACTACCGTTCCCCCTAACCACGAAATTTGTGATATGGTTTCTACAGGAATATATAGCTGTTGCTCATTTCTCGACGATATAAAACTCTTCTCAGAACCTGCGTCGAGTAGCGCACGAACCGTTAATAGATCACCTGCTTGTTTTATGTAAATTAGAGCCGTTGGTAAAATTGTTGTTCGTCCTTGAGGAATAAAACTGGAGGAACTGGCATCTGAAAGTGATTTGCCGTTATTCTTTACCTGAGTGTTATATGAACCTGCTTGTTGATCTTGTGGAGACTTTCGCCTGGATTCACGAGTGGTTTCTTCTTCTAGATGAAGTAAGGTGGGATGCTTCTTCTTGCAACGGAAGCAGAGACTCTTACCGGGACATTTTGCTTTAAAATTATTATGGGACAAACAATTCGTGCAATACTTATTAGAATATACAAACTACATTCTTTCCTTTACCGATAATTCTTTGAAATGTTTACACTGCTACCTTCCTCCGCTTGAGAGTAATATACATTAGATTTTGAACCTGAAGTTTCCTTCCAATTTGGTTTCTTCATGTCAAACACGGTCTCCAGCATCTCAATTTTTCTCTTCAGGAAATTACTCACTTCCTTCCATGTAGGAATTTCCTTATGATTGTTAAGAGAATTTTCCCAGGCTCGCAAGTGTTTTCGGGTAGTCTTGAAGAGCATATATAAATTAGAATTGGGTCCCATGAAGAAACATAATTTTGGCAAGTCTTCAAATGGTGTCCAAAATTAGCCTAATCAATTTCGAAGTTTCGTTTTGAGCCGCCTGTATTGACAAAATTTCTTTAATTTGCTGATGCACTAGTATTCTTGGCTTTTCGAAGCGATTCTGTAAAGCTTCCCAGGCTAAATCGAAATTCTCTTCAACCAAATTGAACCTCTTTACGATTTGGTAGGCCTCCCCCTCACTTTGCTTCTCAAGTACTAAAGTTTCTCGACAGGGGATGTCTCTATTCTTTGACACTAATGATAAAGAGCATTTCGCATGGGGGTAGTTTCAGACCAGATCTCGTAGGTTGCTGAATAACTGTTGTGTTCGTTTGATTGTTTATACTTTGGTCCAATGTGGTTTTATTTGAAATTGTCTCCAAGATTTTTGCCTTTAAATTCTGATAGGAATCAGCTGCAGTTTCGTACTGCACCGAAATTCCATCCTTAAAATCATCACCTGCCTCACTTTTTTCATCCATCACAAATGCTTCATAGCTTTCAGTCAGCTTTACCCATATTCTTTCCAGCTCTGCGTGTTTTACATGAAGTAATGATGCTGTCAGACTTCCATCACTAATGGTTTCAAATTCCGAGCAAAACAGTGTTATTCGATGAATATCAAACTTGCACTTTTCTTACCGACATCTTGATTATACCTTATTTGTCACTCTGAAGAAGATATAATTTTGTTCGTCTCTATTTTAGATTAAAAACTTTTTATAAGAAACAAAACGGTTAAAATATTGCGATGCGAAGTACGCGTTATCCTTTTAAATATTTCCTCACGATCAAAATAATAATTACAAAAATTTTCAACGAAAAGAATTTTTCCCAAAAAAAAGTAGAAAAATACATTTACCGCTAACCCTTGATTTTTTCAAGCATCGAAAACCTTTTTTTTTCTTTTTGTTGCGTTTCTCTTACGTTATGTACGTTGTGTTGTTTTGTTTTGTTAACTAGAAGCCTGTGTTTGTTATTATTATGTACTATTGTTGTTGGTGTATTTTTCTTTTTCTTTTTAGTTGTGTATTTTTGTTTTTTGTTTTATGATTTTTTTTAAATAAATTAGGTTTTTTATTCTTCACTCTCACTATATGTTTTGTACTTGCTTATTTTAATTGTTTCTACAAACTTTTTTTTTTAATTTTTATTCACCTTTTCTTTAGTTCTATACCTATTTTGTTTAATTTAATTATTTAATATGGTAATTTCTTTTTTATATATATTTTATTTTTACCGTTTTTTTAACACTTTTTTTCTGTTTATTTCAATAAGCTTCCTTTTTTGGCTTTCACTTTTCGACTGATGGTTTGTAAATGAGGATCATTTACATATATGTAAAATAGTTGAGAGCATACATTTGAAGCGAAGCGCATGATTTTGAAGTCAAGGTTAACATGAGCCTTGGCAAACCGTTGTACTTTGTGTTGTTTTGTTGTTATTTCTTTTTTGATAACTGTCTAGTTCGAGGTTAATGTGAAATTTGGCAATAGTTATTTTCTTGTGGATTTTGAGAAACTTTAATATTTTATGTTGTTGTTCTTTACGTTGTTGAATGATCTTGTGATTTCTGACCTTTTGTCCTCTATTTTGAGTGAAATTACTTTTGATGTTTTTATTGAAAAAAAACCCTTTCATATATTTTTTTTTTAATTACCTACACTGTTCTCTTAGATATTGTCTTAAGTCGTACCAAATACCAATTTACATTGTACATACCTTATTTCTCTGTTTCTTTATATTTACCAATTAAGAATTGCCTGAAGCTTTGTATTAAGTGGCGAATTTTGTGTTCCTTTTGGTGGTAAACTTGATGAAGTTCTTGAAGTTCTTGTGCCACTAAAACTGATAGATTTGTGGATTAGTGATTTCTTCTTCGATGTGGTTTGTGACCTCTTGCCACTTACGGTTGGTGAAGTTAATGGTGATGACGTCCAGCTGCCGTGGATAATTCTTTTGGAACTTTTGTCTTACTTGAATTGATGAATTTGACGCTGACTAGACTCAACCGTTGTATATAATTTTTAGACGTTTTTTTTTTTATTCAGGTTGATGAAGTTGACTCTGACTAGGCTCAGCCGTCGTTGATAATTGTTGGGATTGAGTTATTGGTTTGAGAGTTCTTGCCACTGTACGATTGGGATTAATGCTGGTAACACGCAATTGCTCTTGATGATTAGTGGCCTCTTGTCTTCCACACTTGTTGGGATTGGTGCTGGCAATGCACAACCACCGTTGATAACTAGTGCCCTCTTGTTACTCTTCACTTGATGGGGTTCGTACTGGGAACACACAACCGCCGTTGATAATTGATAGAGCCTATGGCATCAATTCAAATCGCAGTTCTAGAATGTAGGATTTGTTGAAGAACCATTTGTAGATTCTAGGAGTCGACTAAACCCGCTAGTATCTGGTTTTGAGTATATATTCCTCTTGAATATATGTTTGTTCCTCTTGTATATGTATATATATTCCTCTTGAATATATATATATATATATATATATATATATATATATATATATATATATATATATATATATATATATATATATATATAACCGAAATAAAAGGACTTAAAGCTTTTTCTTAAACTTAAGCTCTTTATTGTCTTCTTGGTGGTTTCTTAACAACTAAAAACTATATGAACATTTTGCATAATTTTAAACTTAAACTTGTACTTAAAATAAAGGTAATGAGAAAAGGTGAAAAGAATATAACAAAAAGGAGAAAAAGAAATGAAATTGTTGTTTTTCGAAATAAAAATAATAAAATTCACAATAGATGAAAAAAATACATATACAAGTTATGATAACCTTGTTGAACAGAGTTCAAGACGGATTTATTAAAAAATATGATTTTATCTAAAATTTATAATAAAAATAAATCTTTTTTTGTTCGTATAATCGTATGTGTAGCATTCGTTTTTTTGTATCGCTGACACAAAAAAAATCATGGTACTGACAGCATGAAAACTTAAAATTTAGTAAAGCAATCATTAGCTAATGTAGGGTTTTTTCATAGATTTTTTTAACAAATGGTTGTTAAGCTTAAAGTGTGCGGTAACTAACGTGCAATACGGCATATGGCCGTAAGTTGGTAAATAAGGAGATTGTAAAATAAAACAACAACTACGTGTTATTTATTTTATTAAACGCAATAAAAAGAACTGAAACGTTTTAAAACGGTTAAAACGTAATAATATGTGTATCGACTCAACATCGAATGATCCGCTTGGATTTAATTCGTTATGTTCAGTAGACGTTTTTACTTCTTCAAAATCTAAGACTTCAACAAATGTGGAAAATCAAACATACAAAACAATTTTTGTCCATTAATTTCACAAAAATCTCTCCAAAGATATCTCAAAATTAGAAAAGTATTTTCTGTTCGTTGAACTCTGATTACACAAGAGAGCACAAATTTTTATACCAATGCTTTCAACGAATTCATTATAGGAAATAAAAAAGTTAAGTACAATATTCAAAACAATTGCTCTCAAATCCATAAATAAAGTCCAAACCTGACTTATATCTTAATTCTTTTCTTTCACATATTGAATTTTTCATCAAAAATCACAAGCCTTTTTAAAATGTAGTTACATTTTCTCAATGACATTTTTTGAAAAGACGTTTTAAAAAACACGTGAAATGTAATTGTTATTGGCTTTTCCAATAAAGAATGCATACTTGTTTCAAATGTTACATTTTTATAAGAAAATTTGTTTAAAAACCTATGTTTTAAAAAAACTTGAAATGCTACTTGTTTGATTTTCCACTTAAAATAACATTTTGTGAAGAAACATATCCAATTCAGTGCTGATCCCTGTATGTTTATTCGTACAAAAACAAAAAAGCATAAATATACAAAGCAAAAATTTCGTGTTCTATTTCTTCTTATTTGCTACGAATATTTACAATGTTATAAAATACAATTTCTGCAACAAGTTCTAAAATTTTTAAATAAGCAATCGAACGTACAAACAAAAACTTGTGTTTTCCAACACACATGCAAACTTACATAAATATTTAAAACTTACATACATATGGAAAATACTTATTATCCTAAAAAACAAAAAAATATGTTTACTAATTTATAACCCTTTGTTCGTAATATCTGGGTTATTGTACTTTAGTTTTTTACTTGTTTACTAAGTATATATATCCTTATCAATAATTAGTTTTAAAAAATAATTACCGAAGTACATCTGGAAGAACAAGGAAAATAAATCTGAAATTATTCAAGGCACTACCAATTTTTGATGGAACAAAAAAAAAATTAACGGCTTTGACGAGAAGACACAACACGATTAATGTGTAGTAAAGGGTCCACCATCCAACGTTTTTTTTTCAACTAGTGCTCATTTTGTGAATGGTAACAATTAGCTCATGTCTAATTTGACAGATAATTAGTTTTATCCTTCCGCTGAAGGAATATGGTTGTGTATACGCTTGAACTTCGCTTCGCTAATTGTCGCATTTGGGCTACAGAAAACCCGCACGCATACATTGAAAAGCCGATACACCCAAGACGAGTCACTGTTTGGTGCGGATTTTGGTCCAGGGGCATAATTGGGCAATTTTTCCTCGAAAATGAGCAAGGAGTGGCCGTTACAGTCAATGGCGATCGTTATCGGGCCATATTGAACGAATTTTTGTGCACAAAAATTGAAGAGGAGGATGTTAGAAACATTTGGTTTCAACAGGACGGCGCTACGTGCCACACAGCCGAAGCTACACTCGATGTTTTACGCCCTGTTTTTGAAGATCGCATTATCAGCCGCAGAGCTGATGTCGTTTGGCCGCCTCGGAGCTGCAATTGGACACCGTTGGACTATTATTTGTGGGGTGCCGTCAAAGATAAGTGTTACGCCAACAAGCCAGAGACAATTGACGCTTTAAAGGACAATATTCGTGAAGCCATTGGTGAAATACAGCTGCACAAAATCGATAATGTGCTTAAAAATTGGACCGATCGTGTAGGCTACTGCATGGCCAGCCGAGACAGCCATTTGAATGAAATTATTTTCTATTATTATAGCATTTAAAAAAAAAAATATTTGGCGGACCCTTTATTATTAGCAATACAACATATGTAGAAGCATTGACTACCGTAAAAGCCAAATTAAGTGGATCAGCAGCAAATATACTTTTATGTCAGGGTATAATTTTTAATTTCGAGGCGATAATAAATAAGTTGGACTACCAACTGTGACCAGCGACCATTATACGTCTTAAAAGAGGAATTAACTAAATTGACGTCTAATATTTAAAGTATTGTAATTTTACTAAATACAAAATATAAAATAAATAAAAGCTGTAATTCATTACGTTTTTCAAATACATTTATACCAAGGCTGAGATCAATTTAGTACAAATAACTAAAACATAGTTGTAATACTAAATATATCTCCTTAAGGTATACACTACTTAACATTAAAATAACAATTTTACATCACACGAACCTAATAAAATTATAATTAGATTAGGGGTTCAGGTCCTCACTTAATCGCCTCCTAAGAATATGCAACGGGAAACACCAAAACGAAAAATATTTAAAACTTCACCGGAAGAGAAAATGGCAAAAAAACAACAGCAAACATGGAAATCAATGATTTAATGGCTTAATGAAAAATACAGTGAATGCATTTTTAGGAGAAAAGCTACAAAATCTTCCAACAAAAACTGATGCAGTTAAACCTTAAATTACTGTGACAGCTGCAGAAATAGGAGGTCTACGCACCGAAAATAAGCAACTAAGGGAGGAAATTGAACAATTAAAGAAAATGAGGCGCGAAGATGCAAATAATATAAGCTGGTTAAAGCACCAAAATAAAAGTACAAAGCTTGTCTCTAAAAGTATTAGTTCTTGTAAATTGCAAGGAACGCTGTCTATGAAGTCTGTACACAGTTTTGTGCACCACTGCTTGTAACCTTTTTACAGGCAATAACAATTTCTATTCTTAATTACTCGGTCTGTTTACACCTTTGTAAACAACAACAATTACTCGACAAATCTTTCTACCTAAAGATCTTCCAACCCGATCGTAGTTACAACTTGGGTTCGATCACAACCTCTTCAACCAGAGTTTAACTACTCTAAACTCTCTTAACACTGAGTTCAAACCAATAACACGTTCGCTGAGTTTACACCAAATAAACTGCATCGATGCGCTTTTCATATGACTGAGTAAACAACACTTTTAAAACTTTCGAACCTCTAGATATTTCAGGTAAATTCCACTTCTTTCTTCTATTTTCTATTTAGTTCTTATTTAGCCATGCGAATGTAAACATTAAGGCGGGTCGATTTAAAAATCGCCCAAGTGGCAAGAAATATCGTATTCTATGGAAGTAAGAAACTTTGCCCATGGAACCATACCTCTAAAATTAATTCTGATGTTCCTTATTTTGACCCAAAGGCAAAATTTTGAAAAATCCCACCTTGACCCATTTAAAGTTCCCCAAAAGAGTCCAAATGTATGATCGACCCCCACAACAACAAATATCTCAAGCAACTGAACTGTTAAGATTATTATCTTATAATGTTAAGGGATGGCGTGGTTACAGCGCACGCATAACAACAAAAAGTACCCAGGTTCGATCTCCAGCAGAGGACATAACGGAGAAAAAATTTAATTGTGGTTTTCGAATGTTTAATAATAAAAAAGGCTTCAACATCCCCCCAGACAACTCCAACTAAAAAATAAAAGATAAAAGTCCCCTGGCGATGATGACAAACATCAGACGAATGACCAGGAAAAACTCGGCACCTGCTGGGAAAAAATTACAATGCTATAGTAAAGCTCACCACCAATTAGCAAGGATTTTCACACCACACTAAAAAATCATATGGACGAAGCTACAGCGGATTAATCATCTACTTAGCTTGAAAATATCAAATTGATTAATGAAACTGAAACAAAGCAACAGATGCTTTGTGAGGAGAAAGAAAATGTTAACGGTCTATGAAATAAATATTCATTTCCATACTTTTTCAACCATATTTTGTCTTTTGATATTTTGTATTAGTAGAAACAGATATCACTGAATAAAAAACAAAGCAAACAGAAAAATATTTTCCGTGTTTTGATATCTTTTGGGTGCCTGCCAAAAAAATTAATTATTTTTGTAGAGCAATAGGTGGAAGTATGTTCGCAGTTAATAAATCCTTAATTAAAAAGAGCATTCGATATACTTTCATTAAAACTAATTTAATCAACACAATTCAACTACATACATATAAATAATCTAGAAACCACAATAATCCCATCATATATTATATTGATTTACAGAATTCCAGAACTTAAAACTATTATTTGAAGGAAATAAAATACTCAAACCAATTCTTATAGAAGAAAGAAGGTCTTTAGACAAAATAATAATTTAAAAAGGAAAATTTAAAAAAAGGTATACTGCAACATGTTGAGTGTTTTGAAGTGGAAGAAAAGATATGATCAGATCATCTGCCAGTCGTGCTTACTATGAAAATTGATGTGAGTAAATGCAGTATGAAAAAAGTTAAACTGGTACCAAAATTAAGGTGGAAGGGATCGAATAAAGGAAAATACCACCAAAACCTCAATATAAAGCTACAAAAGAGAATACAACAGGGAAGTATTACAACAATTAGCGATTTAACCGATTTAGTAGTTAACTCAACAGAGTCAAAGTATACGAATCAGAGTTTTAGCCCAAAGAGTAAATGGTTTAATGGAAAATGTAACAGAGCTCGTAAAAAGGTTTTTGAGTTATTAAATAAGTACAGAAAATTAAAAACCGAGACCAGGAGAGAAGAATATTTAAAAGCAAAATCACATACACCAACACCTGCAGAACTAGCAAAAAACTTTATTATTAAAATATCTTTAATAAAATTAATAGTGAGAAAAATGCCAAAGGATGTTGGAGATTAGTTCGTGAGATAAAAAACTACGATTTAAAGTAGGCTGTAGAATATCTTCTGATTTATTTAAAGACTATTTTATGAAACTGCTTAATCCACAAATCTCACAAAATATCCAATATGCTCCCATTAATGAAATAAAACAAATTTTAAGAGATGTAAAATTAATCTATGAACTCAGTAGCGAAAATATTTATGGGAAATAGGTTATGATAGGCTATGTAAATGGGTTGAAAACAAAGAAATCATTACTCTAATATATATAATATATATTCGATAATAAATCTTAAGCTCTAATTAAATTACTCAAATATATATAATTTATCTTCGATAATAAGTGTTAAACTCGCAGAAAGTAAAGGTGTATATGCATATTTTGTAGACTTCAAAGCCTCTTTCTATAATATGATAACAAAATCTTTAATATTTAAATTGCATTCAAAGGGAGGTTCTTAAAAATTTGTTAAAATGCTAGAAAATATGTACACACACACTCCGTCAGCGATATGGACAGATGAGCTGTTTGAAGATTTTGATACAATGTCTGGCGTTAAGAAAGGCTGCTTATCACCACTATTGCATTCGTGGTTTAAATTTAGAAGACATAAACGTACGAATTTTACTTTATGCGGATGATATAAAAGCGATGGAGAAAATGATACAACAGCTAAAAAATTATTGTAATAAATGAAATCTGGAAATAAATCCAAAATTATGATATTTAGAAATAGCGGAAGACTAAATGAATTGTAAAAATGGAAATATAAAGGAGAAGAAATTCAGACAGTTTCAGAATATTCATACCTTGGTGTTCTGGTAACTCCAAAAATGTCCGTTGTAAAGCACATACAAAACAGAAGATTGCAGGCCAAAATAAATGTAACTTGGGAAGATTTGTTAAAGAAGAATTATATTCCACTTCAAATTAAATGGAAACTATTTTTGGCGGTATGCAGATCAATTCCAGCAGCACAAGTTTGGGGCTATACCTATTTTGAAGAATAAATAAGCTGCAGAGAATTTTCTTGAAAAAAGTATTAAGGCTGATGGTACCCCAAATTATACGTTGGAAACAAAAACAAGAATAGAAAAAGGACATATATACCCTGAAACTGCAACTATAATACGTAAAAAGAACAATATTTACATAGCAAGAAAATAGGCAAACACAAAAATTATCTAAAATAATTCTAAGAAAGAAAATATTCTGGACAAATCAAATAAAAGAACTGGCTAACAGCTAAAATGCAGAGTGGGTATATATATTAATTCCCATAATATTCCATGACGGAACACAGGGACTTCTCTCAGCCAATGAGACCTACAGTTTAACGCCAGCTCCAAACGGCAAATGTATTAGAGAAATTTTCAATAGTAGTAATACTCATAACCACTTACTAGTTAATGTTATGAGGTGATATCGCTGTTGAAAAAACTTTTTCTTTTATAAGATGGTCTGGGCTGGTATTGAACCGAGGACCTTCTGGTTGGTAGGCGGGTGTCTTACCTGCCATACCACAGTGGCAAACAGAGTGGGTAGACTGGAATGAATCGGAAGCAGAGTGGAAATATCCTAACAGCTGTTTAATACAGAAACTCGTTCATTCAAACTATAAAATAAAACGGAAAAAGCCTTGCGAAGTAGTACTAGTATCTATTAATACCTAGGTCACACAGTAGGAATTGAATATTTCCTCCAAACTTGCTACCAAACACTTTAGGAAGATGTCAAATATTCTGAAGTTTTATAAGGAGATACTTCGAGAAAACAATATTAACAGAAGATCAGATTATAGATGTACTTAATGGAAAAACCAACTGAGATTGGAAAAGCTTGATAAAATACTCTCTAAATTATAAAAAACTACTGATAAATGAATTAGAATGATTGTAGTTTAAATACACATATGTACATATTTTATTTGAATAATTGTAATTTATATAATATATATAAATCCAGCTGATGGCACGAGGTGCCATAGCTGCTTCTTCTTTATTTATAGCATAAATAATTATTTAATATTTTGTAAAAATTTAAAAAGGAAATTTAATAAATAAACAACTACTGCTACTACTAAATTGGCGCACGGAAAACCATCGCTATCTGAATTCCATGATGAGGTTAGTAAAGCATTGACGGTACTAACATAGTAGTAACAGAGTCAATTAAGTGTAGGATGGCACACGCAATGGAAGATGCAGTATGAACATTTAAAAATGGCATAAATAATAATTATATCAGATCAACACTTTATGGAAACCCGATCAAAGATCTTGAACACGCCTATGTAATTGCGCAGACAATAGAACATGATGAAAAACACAATAAGCTACATTACAGTGCGCATCATGAAGTAGGCGGACGCCCTAACATAAACCATGCCGTAGAGACAACCACATCAGTCATACAAAATTAAACCTTGTAGACGGCCATCATATTGATCATTTTCCAGCATTAACACCAGAATAATTGGCAACAGTTGAACAACCTCTCTAAACCAAAGCTAATGGACACCTCCTCCGACAACACGAGGAATATTGTTCACAAGGATTCCACAGCCTGCCCTTGAAGAGAATAAGAGACCCGAGTGGAATCTACCACAAATATATAAGGATTTAAACTAATTGACGGGCTGCTCTACACATTTATAAACAATGAAGATAACAGGAAGTATAAAATCTTCATAGATTGTGGTGCAACTCACAATTACATTAACAAAACCATAATTATAGAAGCTAGAACTAGAACGAGGACATTAAGAATGATCACTATGCACAGTGATTCTATTTTAACATATTGTTACCTTTTAACCATTTTAAAACGTTTGAGTTCGTTTAAATTGCTTTTTATGTTTTTTTTTTTTGTATTTTTATTTCCACTTTAACACGTCTTTATCTTACGGCAACCAAATGATAACTAACTAACGTATAGGTAAAGCAGCCCTTTATATATCTAATTGCCTACCGTTTGGAAGGTGCAGAAAATATCGACCATCTTCTGTTTCCATATCCGTTAATTCAAATGTAACGTAAGGATCCAAAGTCCCACAATGCAGTGTTGTATTTTTATTTTCGTAACACTGCCTCCCACTTCAGCCTGTTCGTCCAGAATAGGCTCATTATCTTTCTTCTTATAGCTCGCAGGTCGCTCTAGATGTACCACTTTCATTTTTACTCGCGTACTATTCTTCTGTATTCTGTATACTACACCGTTTAACCTCTTGACCACCTTGTTAGGTCCATCGCAGTTAGTTTGCAGCTTGGGAGATAATCCTTTCTTACGCTGTGGATTGTAGAGTAGAACCAGTTGTCTCTCATGGAAGCCCTCCGTATTTGCTGCACGATCATTTCTGGCTTTCATTCTATCACTGACCATTTTAATTCGTGAGCGTACAAATTCGTGAAGCTCATTGAGGCATTCCTGTTTTTCAGCTCTCTGTGGTAGGCTTAACACCAAACCCTAAGTCACCAGGTAGTTTTAGCTCAGTCCCAAAAATAATCTTGGCAGGGGATTTAGATGTTGAGTCATGGACAGCTGATCGGTACGCCAGTAGAAACCTCGGTAAGTGTTTGTCCCAATCCTTCTGATGCTCGCTTACTACTTTTCGCAAGTATCATCGAGTCTTCTTAATACCGTATATCTCACACATTTCTTTGAATATATCGGACCCGAAATGTCTACCCTGATCGGAATGTAACTCTATTGGAACCCCATTGAAACCCCAGTTGTTCATAAAAACAACATTGTTGCAGCTGACCTCAGCTTTTTCTTACTGGATCTTTAGCTGCAATACACTGGGTACAGTTTGCTATCCAATCCGCCACTTCTTTCTGACATCCATCCCAATAAGAACGTTGTTTTAGTTTCTCCTGTGCCTTTGTCACCCCAAGGTGTCCACCGCTGGCTCCATTATGGATCTCATTTAAGACTTCTTTCTTCTTGGAGAAAAGCACCACTATTAAGTTGGATAAAGTTTTACCATCTGCACTTTCCCAATGGTAATATAAGCATCCATCAATCAACTTCAAACTGTCCCATTGTGCCCAATACGCTTTTGTAAGAGGACCTTCTGCTGATATTTCATTGCGTGTGGGCCGTCTGTCCTCTTCTTTTGCAGCTATAATCTTTGCCAATATTGGGTCACTCCCTTGTGCTCCTGACCAGTTTTCGTTTGCATCTCTTTGCGTTAGCCGGATATCAATGATGGATTCCTTCCGCTCGGCTTTCACACAATGTTTATATTCCAAATTACAAGGCCGACATGAGAGAGCATCAGCATTTCCATGCTTTATGCCACTTCGATGTTCAATGCTAAAGTCATAAGCCTGGAGGCGCTCAGTCCAACGTGCCAGCTGTCCCTCAATGTTCTTAATTGGCAGCAGTCCTTAGCAGAAAATGTTGATCATATAGGTACTTATGCATTCCAGGGGGTCTACCATGTAATTCGATTCGAAAAACAAAATCATTCGTACGTACTTATCGAATCGAAAGGCAAATCGTACTCTGTAACTCGTTCGAAACTAATACAGAGTTGTATTCGTAATAAGGAGGGAAAACATACTAAAAACTTGGCAGCACTTGATTAAAATGTAAAAAATCCCAAAAAAAAAGCAAATAGATACACATAATTTTTCGGTTATAAAAGCAAAGGTAATAAGTATTTCAATTATTTCTTTTTATATAAATAGCTAAAAAAATGGATTGTGTTGAATTGTTTATTGAAGAAAATCATACAGAGAGAATCCAAAGAAAATTAATAAGAGATTCTTCTAATATAATAGAAATTGATAACAAAGTGTAAGCAAAACATTTTTTATGTATGGAAAAACATTTAAAAATTTTTATTATCAGTTTTGTTAAAAATTTTCGTATTAGAAAAGATGTGCTTATGAATGTTCTTAACAAAATAGAAAGCGAGTTGAAAACACCAAGAAGATCCACTGCAATTACTCCTCTGCCTCAATTTGCAGCGACATTAAAATTCCTTGCGCAGTGTGGTTATTAACACCAAATAGGACAAGATAGATTTTTGGGTATGTCTCAACAGTCCATGTCCAAAAGTCTTTCTGAAGTATGTCAGGCCATTGAAAAAGTAATTTGTCCCATTCATATTGTATTACAAATGCCGGAAGAAATGCAAAAGGAAGCAAGAAAATGGTTTTATAAAAAAAGTGGGATTCCAGGTGTAATTGGAGCAGTAGATGGCACACATATTCAGATCATCAGGCCAAATATCAATGAGCGTTTATATTTCAACCGCAAATTAAAGCATAGCATTAACGCAATGGCGACAATTTTAGGTATACATGTTTATGTGTACCATGATTAAATTATTTTGCTATTTTACAGATTTGTGATCACAAAATGTTTACAAGAGCTATAAATGGACGCTTTGGTGGAGCAAGCCATGATTCCCATATATGGAATCTATCAAACGAAAGACAGTACTTGAAAGAGCAGTTTGAAAATGGGAATAGATCTATTAGAATACTTGGTAATATAAGATACTTATTAATTTAAAAAAGTATTAATTAAAAATCTGTAAATTTGCTTAGGTGATTCAGGATATCCTTTGGAGCCCTGGATGTTAACTCCCTATCGAAATGCCGCGGAAAATTCTTTGGAAGCTCTTTTTCATGAAAAACATTCAGAAGCTCGATCCATCATTGAAAGAACTTTTGGGTTACTAAAAGCGAGATTTCGTTGCCTTTTAGCTGCAAGGGAACTACACTACTCCCCAGAGAAGGCAGTTCAAATTTTAAATGTTTGTTGTGCATTACATAACATATGTTTGGAGTACAACGTGGAACAGTTCCTGACTGAAATTTTAGAAAACGAAAATCATTCTTTTGACTCTGATGCACCTGCCGAAAAAAAATAATTTGTCGGATTTAGCTAAAAAAATTAGAAATTAAATAAAAAATAACTTACGAAAAAATTGAAATAAATTTTTTTCTTACTTCAGAATTTATTAAAGTTCATTGCTCAAGAGAAATATATGATAACTTGATAAACTTATGCATTTAAATGATAGTAAACATAAAAAGAAAATAGTAATTCAGTAACAAAATTAAAGTCAATAACAATAATATAACAAAATAAAAAGTAAGACATAAACTAACTACATTATTGGTTTTGTTTTTCCATTTCAATATTAAGCATTCTATCTTTTAATTCTATCTGCTGGAGTTTCATTTTTGATTTCTCAATACCTAATTTTTTCTTAAACTCAAATTTTTCTTTTTTCAACTCTAATGTTTGTTTCTTAAGTTCTATATTTTGTTTTTTAACTCAATTTTTTGTTTTCCAGTTTATATCTATGCTCTTGTACATCAAAACCTTTTCTGATATATTTTTGAACACCTACAAGATTTTCATTTATTTCTTTAAAAATCCTTGTTGAGTTTTCCTGATATTTAATGTGATTTTCAACCGGCGTTTCCAAAATAAATCACGATTGAAAACTTTTTTCTTTTGCCTCAATGGGGTGTTTTTTGTATTAGAGGGAGTTTCAAGCAATGAGTTTGAATCTGAATTCATGTCAAATTCTCTGCATTCATTTTCTAAATTGCAGTTTTTGCTAGTTGATCGTATTGCTTGTGAATTATTATTGGCATAAAACTCCAGTGTCACTCATTCCCTAACGGCTTCTTCAATCGAGAGCAAATTGGAAATTTGTTGGCGTAAGAGAGCAGTATCTGCTTGATCCACCACCAGTGCCAGATATGCTGCTTCTGTTTTGGCGGCACTTAGACTTTACGTGGTTCTTATAATCTGCCCACATCTAAAAAAGATGTTTTTTTTTCAATTTTTTTATACAAATTAAAAAAAGGTCTGTAACGTATGTTTTAACTTGCTTTTTTCCATCCTTTAATATCACATTCAGATGGACCAGAAGTATTCAAATCGGAACATAACTTTTGTCACAAATTATTAGATTTTTTCTTGGCATCTGGTATTTTTAAATGGCCTTTTGCCAAGTCTGTATGCTTCGTCATAAACTCAACGATGGCCTCGTATTGTTTTTGGTTGGTATACATATTTCTTTTTGGAGTTAATATTTAAATAATATACTAATTTATTTATATTTAAATAATATACTAATTTGTATTATCAAATTGCATAAAAATATTAATTTTTAACTTTAAACAAGAAAACAAATATCTAATTATTGTTAATACCTACATTTTGCTTGCTTCGTTCACTTGTTACTATTAAAATGGCGTTCGAATAATATCCCTACGTTTTTTTCATAACAATTGTCCGTATTCGTAATACAGAGTTACTATATTTAAGTGATTTTTCTGCTTTCGTAAAGGGCAAAAAGAAACGTTCGAAAATCGTATTCCATGGTAGCATTTGTAGAAATAGTTACGAATTCGTATATTTTTTCTTTCGAATCGAATTACTTGGTAGACCACCAGCACTGCTAGTAATTCACGTCGAGTCACACAATAATTCCGTTCAAGCTTTTACAGCGTGCGGCTATAGTATTCCTCCGTCCCATTGACCACCTGTGAAAGTACACCACCAATACCATATCCACTGGCATCACTGTCAAGAATTAATTTTTCACCTGGAACTGGATACACCAAGACTTGTGCAGCACATAATAGGTCTTTTAGTATTTGGAACGCCTTTCCTTGTGACTCCAAAAAGCTACGTAATTAATGAAGATTCTGGGAACGAGGCCAGTCCTTTACTGCTCGTATTTTATCGTTGAAATGCCATCTGCCATAACTAGATGCCCCAAATATTGTACCTGTTTTTGGACCAATGCACATTTCTTCACGCTTAATTTTAGTTCAGTCATTGATATTCGTTGCAGAACTTCTGCTAGGTTTCTGAGGTGTTCGTCAAAAGTTCTGCCCATCACTATTAGGTCATCGAGGCACACCAGACAAATATTCCAATGGAGTCCTTTTAGTACGCGCTCCATAAGCTCGAATGTTCCGGCACATTGCAGAGCGCAAATGGCATAACTTTAAACTGTCAGAAGCTACCGTTCGCACTGAAAGCAGTTTTCACCTTATCCTTGTGTGCGATCTCTACCTGCCAATACCCGCTTTTGATCCATTGTAGAGAACCACTTCGTTCCAGCTAGCGTGTCGAGCGTATGTGAATTCTTGGTAGCGGGAGCTGTCCTTTTTAGTGACATTGTTCAGTTTCCTGTAGTCTACAAAAAATCTTGTACTGCCGCCTTTCTTTTAAACTAAGACTACAGGTGAGCTCCAAGGACTCTATGATGGTTCAATTACACCGCTCTTCTCCATTTCATTGACGAGCTCTTTAACCTCATAACGCTTCGCCAAGGGTATACTTCTGGGTGCCTGTTTTATGGGTCTCGCATCGCCAGTCTTTATTTCATGTATGACTATAGCTGTTGCCTTGATTCTTATTTTTCGTGCCGATTACGCAGGCGTACTTCTTTAGCAACTTTTTGACTTTATTTCTTTCTGAAGCTGCTAGACTCACTATCTATTGCTCTGCATTTTCGTCAAACACCTGTTGATCCTTGGCTGACATATTGGCGGGTTCCGACAAATGCTTGCTGTTTACTACCGCCTCTACTGGAGCACATTGGCCTACCTCGGAGTTTTCGAATTTTGCGAATTTTTCGTGGTCTGATAGATTGAGCACTCTTACCGGGACTATTCCTTCTTTCTTGGACTCAACGAGATCCTTTGCTGATAACAAGTCCATCTTCATATCTGCTAACTCTACTACCCACAAGCGGTTGTCCTCAAAACTCCCTCCATACGCGCCCATATCAATGACTCCGTCTGAGGTGGTAGCTTCTGCTGTGTGACAGCAGCTAATCTTCTGGCGTGCACTTGATGCTGGTATCCCACGTCAAGCGATATATCTACATTAGCCAACTCATTATTTGTCGCCCCATATTCAAATTGATGTCATGCTATCACAAAATCGGCACCAATGATAACCTCTTCCACAATATCGGCGACAATAAAAATATGGCTTACATTAATGTTCGCTATAGTCACCTTCACCTCAATTTTTCCGTAGATGGTCGTAAACACTCCAGTAGCAGTTCGTAGTCTGATATTAAGTTTCTTTCACTTTCTTTTCACTATATCAAGTCTGATTATAGACTGTGTAGCACTGGTGTCTATAGTGAAGATCTGTTGTCTGCCATGAATGTACCCACACGCTGTAAAGTTGTTGTTATTTTACTGCATCTCTGATATGGAGATAGTGGAGCCCTCGCTTGTGGGAGCTAGCTCTTGCCACTCAGTGCTAGCTCGTTTAGCTTAACGGGGACTCTTTTGTTGTTTGATGGTAGTTGGCCCGTTTATTATTTCTCGGTAGTGAAACGGATCTGGACCTTTTGCGTGGCGCTTTACAGTTTCTCTGAAAGTAGCCGCTCTTTCGACAGTTAAAACATTTAAATTTTGATTTCTGCTCAACTAGGAGCCGCTTTACCACCTCCTCTATTTTGTTGATTTCATCATCTTTTTCTGCCTCAACTTCTAGATTACGAACCTTGTGTATTTGTGGCTTTGATATCGTGCAGGCTGTCTCCTGAGCAAGTTCGAACGCCACAGTATCTGCAAAGGTCGTCTTTTGTGCTGCACATACAGCTATTTTAACATCAGGGTACCGAAGGCTTCGGTCTTCAGATGATCTACTAGTGGGTGATTTTCCCCTGGATAGGTTAACTGCACCAACCTCTCGACTTCCATTGCAAAGGCTTGAAGCGGTTCTTTAGCCTTCTATGTTCGGCACCTTAAATCCACGCGGTACAAATCGCGTTTGTGGTCGTCGCCAAATTTACGCTATAGCGCCACCATTACGTCATTGTAGTTGTTTCTACAGCTAGCTGGCATAGTTTCGAGGATCTCTGCTGCAGCACCTTTTAACACCATAATTAGTTATAGAGCCTTCTCTTCATCATACCATCCATTTTTACTGGCTACTACTGCGTCGAATTGAAATTTAAATACCGCCAAAGGTGTACTACCGTCAAAGCAGGGTGTTTTTATTCTGCTGGAGACTTCTGGTATGATTCGTACTTATTCTGATCGTTGGCGCTGTAGACTGTTTATTTTTTCTTCTATTACTTTAAATTTTTTTATTTTTCTTGTAACTTATCTGAAGTTGCACTAGACGCTTCTTCAAATTTATTTTCTGTTTTTGCAAGAAAATTCTGGTTTTTCTCTCTAGAGGTTTCCTGTATTTGAGCCAAAAGCTTTTCATTATCAGCTCTAGAAGATTCTTTTACCTGCGCCAACAACTTTTCATTATCAGCTCTAGAAGATTCTTTTACCTGTCCCAACAGCTTTTGATTCTTAGCTCTAGAAGTTTCATGTGCAGTGGCCAATACTTGCATTTTTTCCATCATAGCGGCCAGCAATGAGTAAATGTCCATATTAGTTGTTGTTGTAGGGGCACTTATCTCAGGATCATTCTCATTGTCAAATTCTTGAGTATCGATGTCTATACGGCGTCACTGAAATTCCTCTAGCAGACGTTTTTAATTCGGTTTTATTATCGGTTGTTGAAAGCTCTAATTATTTAATTCGTGTTTGAGCCTGCCCACTTTTAATTCTTGGAATTTCATTTTTGTTCTCTTTTTTTACTTTATTTTATTTTATATACGCAATCCCACTTCTGACACCAATGTTACGTTTTAACCTTTTTAAAACGTTTAAATTGCGTTAAAATAAAATTAAACCACTTTGTTGATGTTACAATTTTATTTATTCACTATAACTTTTATACACTATGTCTTAATACAGCAAATTCGCTTATACAACACTTTTATACCCGCTTTAACACGTCTTTATCTTATGACAGCCAAATAATAACTAACTGATGTGTAGATAAAGCAGCCCTTTATATACTTAATTGCACAGTTTCCATATCCGTTAATTCAAATGTAACGTAAAGATGGTCAATAAGGCAGTGCTGCGAAATTGACAGGGTGACACAAAATATACCAAAATTCCACAATGCAGTGCTGTATTTTTATTTTCGTAAGGATATGAATAGAACTTTTGAAATAAAAAACAATGATGATTTTGATTTGAAGTTAGGAGTCGAGGGAATAACACAATTAGGAGCAGTCATAGACGTAGATAAAAAATTGCTTATTGTTCCCAAAATATTACATAAAATTAATTATTCCATAGGAGATAAGTAGTATGAATCCGAAATAGAAAGATTATTGAAGGAAAATAATAGACAACACGACAACGATAGAAGCAAGCATTAAGACAACACTATAGAGCCTATCTGAACGAAACAATATCCAGGAAATATAGATGACATTGAATTCGTAGACAAGGAAATAGAAAAACTGTTAAAAGAAGGAATAATTCAAGTTTAGTCCACACAATTCACCAATGTTGACAGTACACAAAAAGGGTACTAGCGAAAAATAAAAACCTAAAAGAAGAATGGTGATAGATTTTCGCAAATTAAATGAGCACATGGTTACAGACAGTAAAGAAAACCATGCAAAATCTAGGGAGGACAAAACTTTTTACAACATCAGATTTAAAATCTAGTTTTCACCAAATAAAAATTAAGGAAAGTGTCAATGGAGGTAAGTATGAATTCGTATTAATTCCTTTTGGATTGAAGAATGCACCATCAATTTTTCAACGGTGCGCAAATGTCATACTTATAGAGTGACGTGCGTTTTGTTCGATAAATGGGCACTGAGCAGGATGAAACACAGGTGGACCAATATCCCCACTTGTGGAATATCCAGAATGCTTTGGCCCTCTCTTTCCATGGAAAGAATCAGATCTTTTCTTAGGTCTGGAAGGGGCTTCTTTTGGGCATAATTACCCTGCATTGATGATAGGCCGCGCGTCGGAACGCATGAAATGCCGTAGTCAAGGCTACTGTAGGAGCTGTCGGGATGTACAACACCTTCTCTGCGAATGTCTTGCTCTATGGGAGCTTAGGCTGAGGCACTTGGGTGCATGTTGCTTGCATGATCTGTGTCACTTTCGAAGCTTATTAACTTCGTCAAAGGTACTGGTTGGCTCAAACGAGCTAACTGATATTTTTTGAGTCTTTAGGTGAGGATCTTTCTTCTGGGACTCTCCCATATCCAGCTTTTCGGCCTCTTTAATGGGTCTGTCCTTGTTGGGGTATAAGAATGGGCCATAGGGCCTCCGAGTGAACTCGCGAAATGCGAGCGACCCATTCACCTAACCTATATATTCCCGACTCTTGAACGGTTGCACTTGTACACGAGATCGCCATACTTCCGCCTCTCTTCGTGTCACCAGAAGGGTCAAATCTAAAGGTGGAGATGGGATATTTCTAGCTCTTTTGCAAAAAAACTCTGATATAATCCTATCAAAATTGTTATTTATTTATAAGTCCAGCTATGGTTTCAGTTATGCTCCATAAGCGTGGCCGGAGGTCACAGTTATTTTTATACCGAAGGCAGGCAGTGGTGGAAAAGTCAATTATAGCTTGGATTAGTTCCATACTTAGGTGCAGGATCATCAGCTCGTCTCTTGATGGAGATCGCGTCAAAGGGGTGCCCTCAGGATGAAGTACTTTCTCCATTGTTATGGACAGTATTAGATGATGGCTTGGTCAATATGTGTTAGCTCATAGGGGTGTCAGTGTAATTGGTTACGCTGCGAAAAAGCTTTCACTTACAAATATGATCCAGTTGTTTTGAGTACCTGGGCACTGTGGGATACATGGTAATGGAAAGGCGGTTGTATTGGCCAGAAAAGATTCCATGACACTCTATATCGCTCCGGTATCTTGCTTTGTAGCAACACTTACTACCATCCTCAATCTAGTCTAGGATTGACAAATTACAAAATGCTCGGAACACTGGAATGCTCAAAGAGGACTTCGCCACACTATGGCAGCGTTCAGGCCGCAGTTCGGGCGTCGCTCTGAGGTACTCAAGTATGGCAGGCCGGACTTAAAACGGAGTTTCTTACGCGCCACAGTAGAATAAGAGCACATTTGAAGAGGATGGCGGTACAGATATGGATGTTAGTAGACTTTGTTCGCAGGCATCAGAGAAATCGGAACACATATTGTGTGAATGTGGGTTTCTTGATAGGTTTAGGTGGAGGTGTTTAGGTGGACATAGGGTCTCACTGGTTGAAATATCCCGCACTATAGTTTCAGATCTGCTGATGTTTATTGGGAAGGCAGCAGATCTGCTGAACAAACCATACACCGGAAGGGGTACAATAGATCCCAAGGATCGCAGTGTCCTGCATTAGTGCATTGTCAGGAGGATAATAATAATATTGACAGTCTAAAGAATCTGGCTATAAACCTGATATCAATTGTCGATAATTCCGATAGCTATCGAAAAAGAGCAAACCCAGTGTGAACGATGTATGTCGAGATAGAGACAAACACTGACAAACGAAGTGGATCACACTCTCCTCATCTTAAATCTATCTATCTATTGACAGAAACCATTCGCCGGTAAGCACAGCCTTTGCGCTTGCCTACCCTTAACGCAATGCCCAGTGAAAATAAACACAGGAGAGGAAGGAGGGTCAATTTAAACAACTGATTGAGGTACCTACCACCCAATCTAGGCAAGATGAGTATGGCAATGAAAAAAATTTCCTCTTCTGCCTAGTATCTGTCAGCGTCCAATAAATACTTCTAATATACAGCTTGCCGGGGGACAGCAGTACACCCACTCTAGTGGGTAGCTGCCTGTTCGGAAGGAGTGTGCCCGCCTTAGCAAGCACATCAGCTACTCAATTACCCGAAATGTCCGTGTTACCAGGGACCCAAATGAGATGGACACCAAACTGCCATGAAAATATCCCAACGGAGTCCCGACAGTCTCTAACCAGCTTAGAACTGAAAGTTAGACCCGATAGCGCTTGGCTATCATAGACAATCGTGAGAGTTCTGCTTCTTCGTAGCCATTTGGCAGCATAGCATATAGCCAACACTTTGGCCTGAAACATGCTACAATTTTCCAGAAGTCGGATAAGCACCCTGAGGTTGTCTTTCGGAAAAAATTCCGCTGCCTAGCCTGTTCCCACACTTCGAGCCATCAGTATGAATCTCCAACACATCGACGGAAATAAGTGAGCCAGATGCCAAGTCGTCTCTACTAGGGATGACGAAATGAAATCCTCCATCCACCACCGGTCCGGATTGGACACAGCCAATATCATTCAAGATAGAACGAAGTGGTACCCCGATGGAATAATATGCCACCATGAGAGGGCATGAACGGTAAAAGTTTAGCATTTTGATTTAGAAGTACCACGGAAGGATGCCGACCAAGCATGACAAAAGATGCCCCTGTAAGGGAGGTGCTCAACGCACCTATATCTGAATTGCAGCAGACCTCCTGATATTGTACAGGAGCCTGACGTTTAATGTTTAACGAAGGCAGTCCACCAAAAGACCAATCCGAGTCGAGTAGATCCAGGAAGTAAAGCTAGGTCTGATACCCCATCTTACACCCAATGCTCTCCTACTGAAGTAGGTGGTATAAGCCGCCGGGCGAGCTCTCTCAGCTAAGTTAGTTATCCTTACAACTAAGCTGAAGAATAAGGCTGAGATATTTGACCGTTAGACTCAAACTCAATTCGGTATTATCTACACTGTGCAGCGTAAAGTAAAGTTTCTTATACTTCCTAGTGTAAAGAATTGTATCTGTCTTAAAACGATTCACACTAAGTTCAAACCCCCTGCACCAAGCAGATACAATACCCAAGGCAAAATTGAGCTTGTCCAACAGTGTTTGAACAAATCCCAATATCATGAAAGCCCCTCGTGTAAGCATGTTGAGAGGTTAACAAGTGTAATAAGCGACTGATAGAGTTCCTAATATGTAGATCCAGAACCCTCTCCGGTGCCTTCAATAGAAAAGAATTGAGACTATTGAGTCTGAAGTCCTGAGGATTGGAGTTTGATAATCTTCAAGCTCTGTAAATGAATACCACCTTGGTGGTGGTATAGGGGATAGAGTGCCGACGTACAACAGAGGCAGAGGATATTAAGGAAAAAATTTAATGGCGGTCTTAGAGTATTTGATTACAGAGACTTCACCACCCCCAAGCCTTCAACTCCCTCCCTGACATTCCAGCTTACATCTGGCGAAGATGATAATCATCACAAGAATGATCACGAGAAAACGACACCTGCTGAGAAAAAACAATGCTAAAGTTTGGATCACCACCCACACACTTAGCTAGTATACTCACCATCAATATACGAAGTCGCGATAAGATTACAGCCCCATCATCCTGAAACGGGCTACAGTAGTCTGATCATCAACTTAGCTAGAAACCGATAATGATTATAGATACTGAAACAAGGCAGAATAATGGCCGGGATAACACGGCAATGACCTTTGGCACATGAAACAGAATGCACATTGTGTAATGGAATGTACGAACTCTTCGTGGAGCATCGAGACTTGCGCAACTTGAACACCAAGCAGCATCCTATAAGATTGACATCTTGAGCATATACGAGATGAGATGGAATGGTAATAACGAATTTACTACGGCGAATGGTAACTTTGTACTGCACTCAGAAAGGAAAATGGTGGCGAAAGCGGAGTCGGAATCATAATATCGAAGAAAATCAAAATCTCTCTTCAGACATGGAGACCAATATCCCAACATGTAATAATGGTTCGATTTAAAAATAGAATAAAACACACCACCATAGTATAGTACTATGCCCTGATAGAAGATACCGTAGATACTAAGAACGATGAAATCTACGTACACGACGATAGATTATCTTACAAACAGAAAGTGTAGCAGAACCCATGCAGTTACTAATCACTGAAGACGTTGGAATATACCAAAATATACCCTATACAAAATACATTGAACTTAGCATGTAGCCCTCCCAGTTTGAATGAAATAAAAGAGGAAATAGTAAAATTTAAGAATAATAAGATGGTTTTCTAGTGGAAGCCTTACGAGCAGACATCATAACTACATCCGAATTACTACGGCCTCATATCACATCAGCATTGGAGGAAGAGAGGCTGCCATCAACTTGGAAGAAAGGCATCATTGTGAAGCTACCAAAAAGTGGAGACTTGAAAGATTGCAATAACTGGAGAAGAATCACTCTGCTTAACACCATATCCAAAATACTAGCAGTCATAATACATGGAAAGTTTCAAAGCAAAATAGAGAACATATTGCGAGATTAACAGGCAGGCTTTCGGGCAAATAGAAGCTGCATAGACCGGGCTAACACTCTATGCATCATTTATTTATTAATTTCGATCTGGTCTATGGATTACATTCCCTTACAGACTAAAGTTTAATACAAGTATTAAAAATTCTTAATCATTAATTCAAATATAAAATATTTTTTTTTTACAACAAAGAAATTAATAAAAAAATAAAAATTATTTAATTTCAAGCCTATCTGACGAAAGGAGTCGTTGTTTGCATAAACTGATCGATAATACTTCAAGGTTAAAAGTTGAAAGTTGCGGGTTCGTCTAGCAGAAACATTAAAAATAATACGACTTAATAGAAATTCGCATAATTCGTCTGCTTTTCAAAGCAGGTAATTTAAAGAGCGCGAGCCTGCTTTATCTGAAGGAAGTACATACGAGCTCCATCCAAGTCCTCTCAAACAAAATAGAAGAAACTGTTTTTTCACCAATTCAATACTGTTACTGTACGTATTAAACTGAGAATCCCTTATAATAGATCCGTATTCAAGGATTGAGCGAACCAAGGGTACAAATAAATGTTTCGTGACATAAGGATCAGAAAATTCTTTCGACCAACGCTTTATAAATCTAAGTACGCTATTAATTTTTGTTACCATTATTGAGATATGATCATGAAATGTTAATTTATGATCCAACAAAATCCTAAGACCTATAACATTAATTACTTTATCTAGAACAGTTTCATCAAAATAATAGTTGGCATCAAGTTTAGAAGAAGATATATGTTTGCATATTTTGATGTTTGCATATGTCATCGGATATTGGAATGAAGAATAAGGGATGGAAGATCGTTTATAAATAATGTAAATAATACCGGCACAAGATGACTGCCTGAGGCACTCCAGAAGGAACGTCAATAGTTTTAGATATAGCATTTTTTAATTTTACTTGTTGGGTTCTGCATGAGAGATAAGATTTAAGCCAGCGAATTGCATTATCCCATGCGTGATAACTTGTAAAGTAAAATATTGTGATTGACTTATCAATCGCTTTACTAAAATAGATAGATAACATCAGTATGCCTTTTATCAATAAAACCATTATTAATTTTAGTTGTTAGTTCCAAAATGTAAGTAGCTGTTGAACGCAATTTCCGGAGACCATGTTGGAATAGAGGTAAAAGGGATGAAATTTGATGATATAAATTGTTAGTTAAAATCTTTTCAAGAAGTTTTGGAATAGCATTCAATTTAGCGATTCCCTCTATAGTTCGAATCATGAAGATTACCTCCGGACTTAAACAATGGAATAATGTATGATTGTTTCCAAATGGATGGCAAGTAACTCTATTCAATAGATTTGTTGTAGTCAGGGGTTCATAAGGGTGATAAGAGCAGAAAAAAGCGAAAAATTTATACTCAATGAATGAGATATTTTGTAAGGATATAATAATTTATATAATATGTTGTAGCAAAAAAAATCCGCAAATAAGTTGCTTATAGATATATCATCCTCAATTTTCGTTCGAAATAAATAACTATTATATGCCAATTTGTTTGCAGCAATGTATTTAGATCATATTAAACAGTAGTTTTTGTAATCCAATGAAGAGCCAGATAACTTATATTTTTTAAAAAGTTTATTCTTCCTATTCTTTATGTTAGATAAATAATAGTTACCACATCATAATAGAAGAGTTTCTAGAATGGTGTATCTCCCTGCACCTACTGTTAGTCGAATTCAAGAAAGCCATCAAACGGACTGTCATATGGAGAGCATTTAGAAGAAAAGGTGTACCCCAGAAAATAATTCGAATAATACGAGCAATGTACGAGGATGCAGAACTCTCGGCTCTTCACGGCGAGAGCATTAGTCAACTATTCCATACTAACGCTGTAGTAAAGCTAAGTCGATTTTATCTCTGCTATTTATCATTGCACTGGATGAGATCATGAGCAAAGTCTGTCCACAGAGAAGAGGTATAACATGGAGTCTTTCACGACACCTCGAAGACCTGTATTATGCAGACGGTATTTGTCTACTCTTACACAAAATCTCAAACATACAGTCACAATTAGAAGACCTGGAAAAACTGTCTTGCAATGTTGGACTGTAGATAAATATCACGAAAACAGAGGCTATGAGAATAAACAACAATAACACAGAAAACATCATACTACAGAGCCAACCAATTGAGTATATGGATAGCTTCTACTATATGGAAAGCACAATGACAAAAAGCGGCGGTGCAGTCAGTATGGAGAAGTGCCTTAAAATAAGCAACATAGAATTATGGAATTTCACAAATGAAGAAGCAGGTAAGGCAAAGGAAGTGGAGATGGATCGGCCATAAATTAAGGAAAAATAACAGTAGTATTACGAGAATGGTACTTGAGTGAAATCGAAACGCCTGGCGACGCACAATTGTCCAAGAACTAAGGCAAAGCAATCTTAAATGGAAAGAGGCAAAGACAATAGCAGCAAGCACGTAAGATGGAAATGCGAAAGGTGATTTGAAACGTTTGAAGGAACCAACCGCTGAATGAAGTTAATTGGAGGTTAAACAAATTGAAGTGTGATGCCCATATGTGCATCAGCTTTGTTAACAACCAGGCCCGTGAATAGGACACTGCCTGGGAATGAGGTCCAGGAGTAGGTCGAGCGTATCAGCGATAGAGTTAGTAGCCTCCATAAGGTTTTCGAATAAAATCGAGAGATATGATATATAAAGATGCCTTCCATAGAGGTTTTCCTTCCACTCGATCACCATCGTCACGGGGTCCTTGTCACCGAATCTATAGACGGAAAAGCATTAATAGAGGTTTTGACCAGAATACAAGCCATAGGTCTACCTTTGTCATTGACGTAAGCCTTGCGATAACCGCCAGCATAGAGTCCACAAACCCTTCCACCAAGCCAGTGCTTTTGAATAAGTATGAGCGCCCAGTCTGCTTTGACAAGACGCAGGAGCAAGGCCGTTAACGCGGTCCTAGGCGGATGTAGGTTCATCTGTGTGACCCTTAGTCGTAATGCAATACAACATATTACGAGCCGTCGATCTTCACATCTTGTATACCATTAAGCTTGCTTTTACCTTAGCGTATGCGCGAGAAAAAGTTTTTTTAGTCGAAGGTGGATCGATACCCGGGACTTCGTTTTCAATGTTAAGTTAGATTTTCAGCTTTTATCGCTGCAGTACATGCATTGGTAACCACTAGTCATGATCTCATCGTAGGATATAGGATGTGATACTAATACCCATCATACTCTGTGGGAGAGCTCGGACATTAACGAAAGAGATGAGTGTTTATTTCGATACTTCTTATCTTATCTAACCTTAACCAGTTCGGCTAGATGTTGTGATTGTGATTGCCCTTTTTCCGATCAAAAAAATACTATTTGTAGGTTTTCACCACAAATAGTAGCAGGACCAGGAAAACTCAGCAATCATGGTAGAACACTAGGTTAATGCAGCTCAAGGGACAATTGAATTTTCTTATGCTATAAATACATAGATCACAGCGAGCGGAACTAGAACATACACGTTTATATAAGAATGAATATTCTAACAGCAACACGACAAAGGCCTTGACTTCAACCTTTGCCGCTGGTGCCAACATAGGTACCAGCCTATAATTCGTATCTACAAGCAGACAGGAATATAATTCCTATCTACAAGCAGATAGGAATTATGCTAGCATGTACGTAAGCAAATAAGTTTAATACTTTTTAAAAAGAGCAATAAATAATTAACTTTAAAAAGAATAATTTGATATGTTTTTATTCAAAATTTATAGAGATAATAATTCAAGGTCATTTTATGGAAACTTAATTTAAAGAGTAACTTCAATAAAATGTATTTGCATATTCATAATTAAAAGTAGAATGATTCTTGAAAAAACTTCTAATAAAAGACCCCAAATAAATAATTATTCCGCATTTCAGATTCTAAAAAAATCAAAACTCTAAAAACTACCTGCATTCTCAGTAAATGATTATTTCAACAACCACATGCCGTAAAATGCATGAAAAGTTAAAAACCTAGCTGTGAAAAATTTGTTCCATTAACCTCTCTACCAGTTCGAACAGGAATGAGAATTTATTCAGTTGTAGTCAACGTGTAACTTTGAAAAATAAATTGTTTATTGTGAAATATATGAACCAAAAAATAAAAGTAAATAAAAAAATACAGATATTCATTTTAATTATGATAGTGACATACACAGTTTAGCTGAATCTGTGCTAGGCTATTTATAAACTGGCTTAATTTAATTTTAAATTTTTTAATAATATGTATGAGCATATTTTAATCAAGAGATTTAAATTTTGTGAATGCGGAAAATAGAAAGGGGCATCATTGAAATCTGTATCTTTATAACAAACAGCTGTTCATAATTTGAATTGTTTGTTATTGTTTTGATTTACTAAAACTGCTAAGTATTTATTCATTATTTCTATTATTTTTAATAGCTGCTAAGTGTAGACGCGTTTGCTCCGTTTGCCTGTTCAGGTGATAAACCAGGAGCTTTTGTGTTTTATACCTATAAAATGTATAAGGAATACATTTTATTTAAGGAAAATTTAAAGGAATGCATTAAAATTAATGATTTGTATTGACTGCCAAGTTATTTAGTCCAAGTTTAGAAATTGCCATTCTAACCATTCTCTAGATATAAAAAATCAATATTTATTTATATGTATGGGAGGTGCCACACGCACTTAACATATATTTTGAAAGATGTAGGATGTCTACGAAGTTATTTAAACCAAATTCAGAATCTTTAACTATAAACGTTCCAAAGACATACAAAAATAAATATTTACTTGGTATAGTATGTAACACTCCCACTTATCCAATTCCGTTAACTTTTTGATTGATGATTTCTATTGACCACAAAGTTTTTTGAGCTAAGTTTAGAAACCCTTACTATTACCGTTTTAAAGATATAGGCATATATAAGAATTTTATATGGGTATTTCACCACCCAGTTGCACAAAAACCATCATTAAAAGTACAGTTTATGGGTTCTCTGGCATAGCATGACGAAAAAAGCACAACTTATTTTTATATATATAGATTACAGCGACCCTTCAACTTGTATAATACTTGCACTTGAGCTGCAAAGAGCTTCAGCTGGCAATAGGACATTAAAAAACTGAGATAGAAATTCAAAATCGATACTTTCCAATAAACTTATAGATAATAATTTTTCCTTATTAATTTTTTCAAAAGGCTCAAGACTCAACATTGGTGTTATAAAATTCGTACATGTTTTTGCATTTAAAAGAAAAATTATATCTCTGTAATGAGCCTTCACGCTGGTCTGCTGTAAAAATGCGTGCTTTACTAAAGTAAATTTAACTGCTTTTCGTACAGCATCTAAACAGTTGTCTATGTTTTGATCTGCATTTAATTTGCTGCTTTTTTACACAAGCAGGGTGCGATTAAATTTAATTACACGATTAACAGTACGATTACGATTACGATTAAATGGTGCGATTAATCGCGATTACTATAACGATTATAATCAATTTCCAATCTCTAATTGTATCAGTACTACCCCGTTGAAACTCATTCAGCTCATCTAAGCATTCCCTCGACGAATCAACTATCCGCCTCTTTGCCCTGTTCCAAAAATCATCACACCCGGGCGTTGTCCGATAGACCTAAAAATTGTGCTGTTAAAACTATATTCAACTCGTTCCAGTATAGTGTCCCAAAAAATACTGTTCTCAGAATCTACTAGCTTCGCCAACATTGGACCTATTGACCTTCTCCACCTGCCATTTCGCCTGGGGCGAGCTAGTGGCTATCAATATATTGTTACAAACATAAGGTTGGGTATCACAGCGTTCATTAAAAATAAATAAACAAAAGCTACAAGAATAACTATATATGCTGTTTACAAATAACCAAATCGACAACAACAACAACTAATAACAGAGAGAAAGTAAGTAAAAATAACACGGAAACAACAATAATTAAGCAGCAAAGAAAACAAGTAACAGACAATATACTAAGCTCTGAAAGAGGTAGATGTTTACATACGCATCGCTACAAAAGAACTAAAAATAAACCAAAAGAAAGAAATGGAATCTACCTGAAATATTGAGATGTTTGAGAGCTTTCGATGTGTTGTTTACACAGCCATATAAAAAGAACATCGATGCGAACAGCAATCAGTTTATGTGTCGTAAACTCAGCGAGTGCAGTTTTTAAGTAAAGTTAACTCAGTGAAAGTGTTATTGGTGTGAAGAGAATTTATAAGGAGTAAACTCGTGAAGCTTGTAGTGAAGTAAAAAACCAGTTTAGTTGGAGCTAACTCAGCAAAGAGAGTTAAGTGTGGATAACCTCTGGTTGAAAAGGTTGTGATCGAACCTAAGTTATAACTACGATCGGGTTGGAAGATCTTTAAGTAGAAAGATCTGTCGAGTAATTGTTGTTGTTTACAGACAGAGTAATTAAGAATAAAAATTGTTATTGCCTGTAAAAAGATTACAAGCAGTGGTGCGCAAAACTGTGTTGAATAAGGGATTTTTTGAATTAAAACCAAACACAAAATTTATTTTATTTTAATTGCAATCTACGAACTCATAAAAACTCATTTTTAGAAAGGTAAAAACGTAACAATTGGTGTCAGAAGTGGGGTTGTAGTCCTTTAAAATAAAATAATAGAATGAAGTTCAGAGAACTTAATGTGGATCGCCTTAGGCGTGAGTTGGCAAAATTGGATTTGCCGTCAACTGGAACCAAGACCGAATGCAAAAGCGGTTGTATAAGAATTTTCAACGGCGGGGCATTAACGTTGATACTCACGTATTTGATGATGAGGAAGAGCCGGAGGTGAGTGCCCTTTCAGCTAAAAGTAATACGGATACCAATGCACTGCTTGCCGCTGTGATGAAAAAAATGCAACTACAAACCAAAATGCTTTTGGCTGAGGTACGAGAATCTTCTAAAGCTGATAATGAAAAGCTTATGGAAAAAATTAATTCTCTGGCGAGTGCACAAGAAATTTCTAAAGCTGATAATGAAAAGCTGTTGGCGCAGGTAAAAGAAACTTCTAAACCTGATAATAAAAAGCTGTTGGCGCAGGTAAAAGAAACTTCTAAAGCTGATAATGAAAAACTGTTGGCCGAAAATCAGAATTTTCTGGCAAAAATCGAAAAGAAATTTGAAGAAGCGTCGAGTGCAACAACACAAGCTGCAAGAAATATAAATGCCGGTAAGCAAGAGGGTAGATAGTGTGGAGACAAGAATGGATAATTTTGAGAAAACTGTTGATGAAAAATTTAATGTAATGGAGGAGAAAATCAACAGTCAAGAGTGCCAGCAAACGGAACCAGTGCGTATTATACCAAAAGTTTCTAGCAGAATAAAAACACCTTGCTTTGATGGTAGCTCACCCCTATCCGTATTTAAGTTCCAATTCGAGACAGTTGCCAACAGAAATAGATGGGACGATCAAGAGAAGGCTCTACAATTAATTTTGGCGTTAAAAGGTGCTGCAGCAGAAATTTTAGAAACCATGCCAGCCAGCTGCAAAACAATTACAATGACTTAATGGTGGCGCTACAGCGTAAATTTTGTGATGAGCACAAATGGAATTTGTACCGCATGGAGTTAAGGTGCCGAACACAGAAGGCTAATAAATCATTGCAAGCCTTTGCAATGGAAGTCGAGAGGTTGGTGCAGCTAACTTATTCACCCACTAGTAGATCATCTGAAAACCGAAGCCTTCGTCAGCGGCTTACGAGACCCTGATGTTAAACTAACTGTATGCTCAGATAATGTGGCGTTCGCAATGGCTCAGGAGACAGCTCGCACGGCACAGTCTATAATCAGACTCGATATAGTGTGGGGGGAAAGTGTGAGGTACTCAACAATATCAGACTACGAACAGCTACTGGAGAATCTGCCACCGTCTACGGAAAAATTGAGGTGAAGGTGACTATAGCGAACATAACCGTAAGCCATATTTTTATTGTCGCCGATATTATAGACGAGGTTATCATTGGTGCTGACTTTATGATAGTCCATGGCATCAACTTGAATATGAGATAACAGATAATGAATTGGCGTAATGTAGATATACCGCTTGAAGTGGGATACCAGCATCAAGTGCACACCAGAAGATTAGTTGCTGTAAAACAACAAAAACTACCACCTCAGACCGAGTCATTTATATGGTCGCGTATAGAGGGAAATTGTGAGGACAACCGCTTGTGGGTAGTAGAACCAGCAGCAATTAAGGTGGACTTTTTGTCAGCAAAGGTCCTTGTGAAATCTAATAAAAAAAGAATAGTCCTAGTGAGAGTGCTCAATTTATCAGGCCACGGAAAATTAATTTATGAAAACTCCGAGGTAGGCTAATGTGCTCCAGTAGAAGCGGTAGTAAACAGCGAACGATTGCCGGAGCCTGCCGATATATCAGCCAAAGACCAACAGATATTTGACGAAAATGTAAAGAAATGGGTAGCGAGTCTAGCAGCTTCAGAGAGAAATAAAGCCAAAAAGTTGCTAAAGAAGTACTCCTGCGTGTTCGCCACAAAAAATAAAAGTCAAGGTAGAACAGCTATAATCAAATATGAAATTAATACTGACGAAGCGAGACCGATAAAACAGGCACCCAGAAGTATACCTCTGACGAAGCGTAATGAGGTTAAGGAACTGGTCAATGAAATGGAGAAGAGCGGTGTAATTGAACCATCATCGAGTCCGTGGAGCTCACCTGTAGTCTTAGTTAAAAAGAAAGAAGGTAGTACAAGATTCTGCATAGACTACAGGAAGCTAAATGATGTCACTAAAAAGGACAGCTACCGTGACAGCGTGACGTAGGCATGACGTTTTAATTTTGTTTTAAAAGCAAAATCATATATTTACATTAAAATATAAAATAAAATGATCAATAATTATTTTAAACAAAAATGCAATAAAAATAATAAAATTAAATATTAATAAAATGTATAATAACAAAATTTTGTATAATAATTTTCTTTTATTTCTTATTAACTTATTAAGGCACGTATACGCAATGTTCACTTTAACTGTGTCTCACGCTTAAGGCCTACAACTTTTTCTTAAAAATTTAAGCTTTTTCGTGCTTTCAAGGACTTTTACAAATAATTAAAAATAATTATAAATTTTTAATCGAATTGTTTAACCAAGAGTGAAGTCCGGAGGGGGTAGCATAAATGCTTTAATTTTTTGGGAAGAATAGACGCTGACACAAGACACGTTGATATTTTGCTCTAAGGTTTCTATGAAAGTTTAGAAATTTGGTTCAAAAGTGTTTCGGACATCATTTTTAAGCTTGGGCCCAGATTAACGGCTACGCAATTCTTGACTGAGCAACCCAATATCCGGATATAAACGTAATAGAACATGTACAGGATAAGGTTAAGCGTTCAATTTCAATTGCATTGTGGAGACTTCTGCAAAGACGTAGTGCAGTCCATACCAAAAGGTATCCAGGTAATAATTAGGTCAAAACAAGTATATATAAAAATAAATAATGAATGTGTTTTAAGTCAGTCTTTTTATGAATTTTTAAGTATTATTTAAAAAGTAAATACTTCTTTCCAATTCCTATAACAACAAATTACAATAACGAAAATATACCGAAAAAATTTGTTGACATAAATTATATTTAATTTGAATTAGATTTTATAATATTATTTTAATTAATTCCAGTCGTTGTGCGTTAATAAAACCTAAAATGATTTTGAAGTGTATTTATTTTAAATTTTTCATGCGAAAAATTTCTTAAATAAGGGTGTAATAATTTAGTTTTGATAAATACTAACCTATTAACCAATTTCAAATATATCTTTGATGTGTTATGAAAAAAAACATTACATTCTTTTTTTACACAATTTTCCTTAAAATTTCATATAATACACACAATTTTATTTTATTATGAAATACATGCGCAGTAGAAAATTATTTTGAAAACCTGTCGGCGTCATCTTTGTTTATTGCTTCATGATATTCAGTAGCTCGTTAGCCGTCAAAGATGTAGGGGTGTGGAGCATATTTTTTTTTATTTATTTCAAAGAGATTTTGATTATAGCTAAAATTTTGATTTCTACAGTGAGAAGTGTTAATAATAAACATAAACATACATAAATTTATGCATCTTAATACTTTGTATGAATACCTACTTATTTATAGTGTTTTTATCATTTTAAGTATTTCGCTCTTTGCGTGCCCCCTAATGTAGAATCAGGCCAGCCATATTTACCTATTTATCGGCATTTTACCGTTTTTTTTTTTTTTTTTTTGCTTTAAAATTATTAAAATGCCGATTTGCCGATTTTTGCTCCAAAAATGCCGAGTTTTCGAAAAAATCTAAAAATACGGCAACTTTATTTGTTTTAGTAAAATTTAGAACTTTTGAGAACACTGAAATACTTGTTATATTAAAAAGAGACTACTGTTAATAAGTCAACGCTACTGCTAAAGAGAGAAGGGGTTAAATTTATTTAGAATTAAGTGACTCCAACGCATAATCGGACAAGAATTTTTCTCATAGATAAGTCCTATAAAAGTAAAAAGAATAATAAGTATGTTGACAAAGTAAAGTATGAATACTTCGTATGAATACAATTAGTAATAATTTTAATATCCTTTGTAATCTAGAATAGTCAGAAAGTATTTTAGAATACATTTTGACAAATTTTGTCATACTTCCGGCGAATGAATGAAGTTCAATATTTCAAATAAGGTCACTTTAGGCAAGAGTTGACAACCCACTGGGAAACTAATTTAAGCCCACCCGGGCTTTATTTGGTATTATATTTAAAAAAACCCGTGTGGAATTTTAATTTTTGTTTTTTGGTTTTTGTTTTGTATAATCATTAAAACAAATTTAATCAACAGGTTTTCACGGTATATTTACAGAAAAAATTAATATTATTTATGTATTGCGAGATTTTGTATCCGGCAATTTTTTTTAGCTCAAAAATTTTATTAAAACAAAAATTTATTTAAAAAAAAGAATGAATTAACAAAAAATCAAAATATTGTCTATCATTGCCAATAACTTTTTTCCACCTCTCAGGTAATTTACAAATCTAGTCCCAAAAAAACTTCTCGTCTTTTGTGGCTACCCAATTTTGAAGACAATTTTAAATTTCTTCGAATGAAGTGAGGCGGTGACCTACCAATTATGTTGTATCCGTCGAAACAGCAAATAATAAGAAAAGGCAATGTACAGAGCATAGGGCGGATGCGATAAGATATCGCATTTGCTCATTTCTAACATTTTTTGGTAACTTTTGCGACGTAAAGCCGAGCGTTGTCACACAGATATTAACTATATCATGTTTTTCCATATATTCCGGAAATTTTTCTCATAATAAACGGTTCAAAAGAAGTAATAGCAGTGTGTATCGTGGTTTTAACAGCTCGTAGTACATAACGCCCACTTGGTGCTACCAAGAGCTTAAAATTGCCTTTTAAAAAATAAAACATATTAATTGTACCAACAAATAAAAAATATAGATTTGTATGCAATTTAAAAGCAGTAATAAAATAAACCAGGAAACCCCTTGGGCTGTTTTTTATGCCTTTTTTTGATGAACTCCCTTATCCAATTCAACCAAAAATGTTTAATTACATAAGGTTCTAGTTCCGCGCGGATATTTCCTTAAGTTTGAAACAGTTACGGATCAACAAAAGCTCGTGGCACCTGACATCTCTTTGAGATCGTTAGCTTGATAGAATTCGCTATTATTTGTGCATGCACTTTGCATTAAATTTTCTTCTCGAATTTTCACAAGCAAATGTGACCATTGTATTATGTTTTTATTATTATTTTTATATTATTTTATATGTAATAAACAGATCTGAATGTTGATAATGGCGGATGTAAAAATGTAAACAAAGAAAGAAAAAGTAAACAAACTTTGACAGCTGGAGACTGAAACCATGCATGAGCAAAAAATATACATATGTAGACTCGCAAGTACCTTCTTTAGTGTGCCCTGTTTTCAAGTTTATCGGGTCTACTCTGTTATTCAAGTCACTTTTATTTTTTCAATTTTTTGTTTTTCCTTCGGCTTAATAGTTAGTGAAACCTGTATCCTAATATCTGGTAACACTGCGCCTTTTTTACTACATCAGCGAATGATCTTGTGTTATGTTTATCTCTCGATTTTGCTCTTTTTATCACTCTCATACTTATCTTATCACTAAGTCTTTTAACCTCTTCTACATATTTTTCACAAATTTTCTTTGCTCTATCAATATTTTCTTTCAATTGCTTCCAGTAATTTCTTGATTTCATTTTCGTTCTTTTTAACAATGTTTTAAATTCGCCCCTATATTCAATTAGGTTTTGTTTATTTTCATTTACACCGCCCTGAATGTACTTCAAAACCAAATCAACACTGTGAATTGCACACAATCGTCGCACATATATGCATCTCACATTAGTATCTGCTACTAATATCTTTGATGAATATTGGACAATACCCGCATATTTAAACCTTTTTGTATACTCCTCCGCAACTTATACCCGACTCTTCTCATATAAAATTTTTATATTTTACAAACATGGATTTATTAAATCTTTTAAACTTTCATATATATTTTTTTAAATATATGTTCCATTTTTAAATATGTGTTCCTTTTTTAATTATGTGTTTCTTTTTTTAAAAATGTGCTCCATTTTTTAAATCTTTTTATGGAAATTTATAATATTGAGTGTATTGATAAATCTTATATTTAAGAACCTCCAAAGATTCGATTTTCTTTTTCTCAAGTCTTTTTTCATATTTCTTTTTAAAGTAATTTATCTTTTTCTTGAAACGCTTTATTCTTTTTCTTACTTTGCATTATTTATATTGTTTATCGTTTAGAAAACGCATTAATTGAAAGTTGAAACTAAAAAATAAAATTGAAAATTGAAACAATTTTCTTTATCAATATATGAAATGAGGTAAAAGAAAATTTTTATTATTATATATTTGATTGTCACATACATTCGTAAGTTTATATCGTTTAATCTGACTTACATGAAATGTTTTTTGCATGTGCTTTTTGCTTAACATGGGGGCTACACGATCAAGTTTTGGCTTTAAATTTTTAATACACTCACAATTTTAAAAATTGATACCAACTTCATAATCAAAATGCTTTCCATTGAGTGTTTCAAGTTGCTTTCAAGAAAACAGCTGATCATAATTGTCATGTAGAATTTGTAGTTGTTTTTTCAGCGAACACATTTTAATCAAAGAAATTGTTTTCAAATTGACTTCAAGTTGCTTGCCGCCTACGTCACAGCTATCAATTTTAGTAATTTTTGACAAGCAATATATGTGAAACAATATCAAAAAAAAAAGAAAAAAATAAATAATAATTGATCGTGTAAGGTAAGATTCATATGTTTTTCTTTGTGTCTGTCAAAATTAGTCAGTTTACATAAGGTTTAAAATTTTTACTCACAAACGTATATGTACAATTACACAATAAATATTCATTTGGAAAACGGCCGAAAGCAGTCGCGAATTTGTTTGATTGCGTCATTAATGGTGTGGCGACACAATCAATTTAATGTTTTTCTTGTCTAAATTACAATTAAAGTTAAAACTGTTAAACTTGTATTAAAAAATTAATATATTACTTGTCTTATTGTTATTATAAAGCCAAAACTAAATAAAAAATTAATTAATTACTTTTATAAAATGTTTCTTTCTGCCGTCTAATGATACAACACATAATCCAGCGCCGACAAATGTTTGTGCACGGCATAGACATATCATTATCATATGTGTGCACTTATGAAATTAGAACACACTCTAACTGTAATTTTGTCAAAAGATTTCTCTTGTGTTCTTTACACAAGCAATGTTTCAGCATTAAAGATTTCAATTTTTAGATGTTTTCCCATCATTGACTTGTTAAGCATCTCAAATGAGATGTTTTAGATTTAAGCACTTCGTTAAACACGTAAATGACAGGGTTGCATTTAATTCTATATGTAATTGATGAAGCTGTTAATTTTTCATGGTTATTAAACACATATCGTAGTGTTCAATGGCGGCACATTAAAAAAATATATAAACGAAAACGCGCGCCTTTTTTCATTTTTTTCACCCTTAAACAAATCATCAATATTGATAATTTCGTCATTAAGAAAACTGAGAATTATTATATGTATTATATATTTTTAATTTTTCTAAACTTGTTTACAATTTTTTACAAGCACCAACAACAGTTGATAAAATGTCATTCTTAAACATCTCAAATGTAGCGTAAACGGTTGTGTTCAGTTTGTAAAACATTTTGCTTAATCGCGCTTAAAAATACAAATGTGAACATAGCATAATAATGCCTTCATTAGACATCAGGAATAACCAAGCAATTGAAAAGTTTATAATAAATTATCGACTTCACGACTGTATTGTGGGATTTTGGTATATTTTGTGTCGCCCTGTCAATTTGACAGCACTGCCAAATCGACCATCTTTACGTTACATTTAAATTATGAAAAAAGGGTGGTCGATATTTCGGGACTTTATAAACTGTAGGCAATTAGGTATATAAAGAGGCTGCTTTACCTAAAAGTGAGCTTAGTTTTGGTTTTGCTGTCATAAGAAAAAGACGTGGTTAAGCGGAAATAAAAGTGTTGTATAAACGAATGTTAAGTTGTATTAAGATAAACTGTATAAACGTTATAGTGTGGTGGTTTAATTTTATTTTAACGCAATTTAAACGAACTCAAACGTTTTAAAAAGGTTAAAACGTAACAACATAATGTGAAGAGTCCTACATATTTATGCTACATTCGCATGGCACTGTCTTTCGTCATTAGATC